>JAOEJI010911802.1:0-13601 GCA_025448255.1 Umimayanthus chanpuru
TAGTGTGGACGGAAGGCGTATCCGTAACAATAAAGTTGCGTTTTCAAATTTATCCGGCATAGTGTGGACGGGGCCTCAGTTTCGATGAATTAGACCGTCCTTAAGGTACAAGCAACGCCGAACATTGGATGAAGTACCAGTTGTAACAGAAGTTATTTTTTGGTACAGTCGACTCCCGATAACTCGATCGAACCTTCAAGGGAAATGTAAAAACGGTTCGAGTTATTGGAAGTTCGAGTTATCAAGGGTAAAATTACAAAGAAAAGGGAAATCAAAATTACTTTGAGTTAGCAAGGGTTCGAGTTATCGGGAGTCAACTGTATTTCTGACGTTTCCTTTTTACCGCGCAATGGAAATTGCGCAATCCTTCTATAATCACATTTACCTCTCCGAAGGGCACGCTTTCGTCTCGCGACCACTGAGCCTCCCGGGCTGCAGATATATTTGTAGGCATAATATAACCTGTCCCCGCAACACTTGCCCAAATCGAGTGCGTACGGATAGGCCTCGTTAACTTTGTACACTTTTTCGCAATAGAAAGCTGACCACAGTACTGATACAAGCAGCAGGCTCAATGTTAGTTGCTTCATCTATTTGAAAAAGAATTAAGAAAAAATGGTTAGTTTAAAACAGCATCGAATTCCGTTTATCCCAAACAAATTCTTATGCTAAAAGATTTAATTTGCATAAACCATGTTTTAGTATTTTAAAAGGAAAAAATTGGAGTGGTTGTTGATGTCACCACTTTCCATATGTGGAATCATCCACCTATCTATCTATCTATCTATCTATCTATCTATCTATCTATCTATCTATCTATCTATCTATCTATCTATCTATCTATCTTCCTCCACCTAAAACACGCCACATAAGATAGCTGTTACTCTGCTTTTAGCAACCAGTCGTATCTTTATTTAAGAATCATCTTGAAACAACCTACGGTAGAATAACATATCAGTGACACTTTAGAAACTAAGTGAGATCAGAATTGCACGGTCCTATGTCTCCAATTCCTCAACTGATGAAACACTAAACTGGAACCTTCTTCAATCTTCGTTTTGGTGGTGATATGTTACAGTTTCCGCTAAAGCATTTAATACTCTGACTGCAAGAAAAATCTTCTAAAGAACACACATAATAGGTTATATGTAAACATTAACAAATATAGAAACAGACTGATGAAGTGCAACACAAATTCGATCAAGTGCGATCATCTACTAAGTATAAGGACGACGAAAATTTGCTTCGCAGCTGCTATTATTTGCTTAAAATATTTTCATTCAGCACCATTTTAACTTCAGTCAAACAAGAAACATTTTTGTACAAAAACGCTTATGATTTCCAACGTTTCAAGAAGGCTCGTTTTAAACTTTTACCTTTCTCGCCCCAAGATCTAGTGGTCAAACTTCCTAGACTTGACGAGTAATAGAACTCAATTGAAGGACCTCAAACGGTATCCAGCACTTAACCAACGTGTGTTTAAACTAATGCGGGTCATTAGAAGGTGCATGGCTCAATATACGTTTGACTGAGTACCTACTTGAGAGAGTATTTCCTGTATACGTGGAAACAGCAAAAATGGAAACACTCTTCAATTAATTTTGCCCAAAGGAGACCAAACAAAAGTTTTTTTCAAGTGAGGAAAAACGCACAACTTAGAATACAAAAAATAGAAAGCTAGCGTAAAGAGTAAAATATCTGCGGATTGAACAACTGAATTCCCCATAAAGTCTTTTAGTATTAGGGAAGTTTTCAATGATGTAAAAACGGAAATGTTACAGAAATGTTGTAATTGGGAGTCTATTCCTATCTGACTCAGCACCTTCCTGAGAATTGCTTTGTTGTTTCATTTCTTTCGATTTGGTAAATGTTTTTCTTTAGAAGTCTGGACTCTGTTTTATAACGAAACCTCTACCTTTTTTTGTTATATTTCTCGTTTTGATCTTCATTAAATACTGGTATACTTTCTCCCTGCTGGGTGACTTCGCGTTTATTATGAAGGCAACTCGCCAGATCATCCAGAAACATCGCGAAACGTGAGGATGAAATTAACTCAAATTTTTACTGCGCCAATGTGATATATCAGCTCATATTTCTAAATGGACCAGTGTCTAAATACCTACGGGAACTGTAAGTATTTACTGTTTAAAGCTGCTGCTCTCATCATAAAAACTAAATCAGCAGATTAAAGTCCGTTTCGATTTTTTTTTTGGTTACAGACGTTCAGTCTTACGGTCTGCTAAAGCACGTGCCAAAGTTCAAACTAAATCAAAGGAGGGTTCAATATTTATAATGACAAAGCGTTCAGCTGACGCTCAATTGTTACTACAAGGGGTCAGTTGGAGAACAATAAGGTTTTGCTTGCGTTGCGTCAATCCTGCTATTTGAGCTTAAATTTCAATTAGTTGCACAATCAGATTTTAAAAAGGAAAAAATTGTCATTGGCATATGACGTGACATGAAATATCTCTATAATGTATTCAGCAACTCATGATTCTGTAGTTGTCAGAAGAAGGTCAGTTCAGTTTCACTTTTTTCAATAATTCATCTTTCAAACAAAACGACCCTTTAAAAATTTTTCAGTATTTTAAACGATAAAATGGCTTAACATAATTATGACACTTTTCTCCGGAAATTCGAAATGTAATTTATAAATTAGAGCGATTGTTTGTTAAAAAAAATAATATTGTAGTTTAGATCAGTCGAGTTTCACTCAGTTTGCAATAGACAATAAATTATTTTTTCCCTTTAAGGGTAAAGCCAAAGTTCAATGACGCACCCCATCGGTTCGTTTGCTCGGCACTATCTTTAAACATAAAGAGAAGAAGATGAGCCATTACATAATAAGAGATCACCTGCATTGATTAAAAACTTGCTAATGATTTTTCTAGTTTGTGTTTGCAGGTGATCGCTACTGGTTTGCGTAGAAACACCAGTTAAGCCTATTTTTAATATGTAAATTCGCAATTCGCTTTGTAGCGCGATGATTTTACGAATAAACGCCTATTATTATTATTATTATTGAAATAAGATATTATACATGTATTAAAACAGTTTGCCCGGGTTACGTTGATTGCACAATGTCTAGTTTGTTCTTGCAAGTGACAGTTTGTTCTTGCAAGTGATTGCTATTGTTGTGCTAAGCTGACACCAAGACCATGTCTGTATCTGTAATTACCAGTGTTTGTCCTTTTTCTTAGCAGCACTGAAACTAAGCATATTTTGAAACGGAATAGAGACATGACGTTTAATCCATCGCATTAAAACAGTTTAACTGGATTACTTCTAAAACTTTTCAGCAACTTATTTGTCTGTTCTTGCAATTGGTTTCCTTGATTTTGTTTGGAATACCCAGCCAAAGGCATTTCTTAAAATCCTGGAGGTGAGCCTAGCCATGTCATTAAACAAAATATTCCCTAAACTCGTACAACACCGTTTGCTTTTCTCCTCGTGATAAAAAACAGACTGTTTAAATAGTCGTTTCATCTTTCCAAGTCACTGACTTTAATAACATGATTTGCTAGAGTAACCAAACAAATATTGCAGGTAAAGAAGTGTGCCAACATTCACTTTCCAAAATGTCGTAATTAACTGCCTTTAGGTAGGGCAGGGATCTCTAATGGAGATAGTTTTTACGAGAATATTTGAAATAGTTACCACTCCAAAGTCGAGGACTAAGTATTCTCCTATACCGAAAATAGTAATATATACCGCAAAGCAGTTGAAACGAGTGTATCATGTATTTGTGAAGGTATCTTCATTGGAAATCTAATCTACTTCTCAACCATGAAACCATCATCTCAGTACTAATGTCTAATGCATGCGAATAGCCAATAAATTTTGTCGTAAACATTCAAACTCTCTTCAAAGCCTTGGTAAGCTTTAAACCAATATTTTTAATCTGTTTATAATCTTTTGTTTTACCTTTTCTTTGCTTTACTTTGACATTGAATACAAGATTATGAACAAAACCCTGGCAAACTCAACAACGAATAGGCACTTCAAACGAGTTTGAAAGTCCACTTAATTGCCACTTAAAAAAACTTAGTTAGTCGGTAGAAGATGTAAAAACGTGACTTCATTTATTCCCTATACGACAGTTTATTTTATATAGTAGCAGTTGTCGCAATTAATCAGGTCAATACTTCGTTAAGCAAATATTACTTTCTGATGCAAGTACCCAGCCGGAAGCATATGAAAACTAAGGCATCGAGAAGTTCGAAAAGTTTTGCCTATTCCGGGAAATGCTTTCGTAGTTATATTTGTTACAAGAAGAGTCAATTCGGAAAGTGTGCGCGACATTTTCTTGTAAACTTGCCGATGGTCGAGTCATATTTTCAAACACGCCGCAGGGGCGTTAGGGAATTTACATTGAAACTGTTCACTAAAACATTAAAAGTATTGCTAAGGGACTGTTAAAAACCATTAATTCCACCGTTTTCACAAGAGCCGGACACTTTGATCTTATTCATGTATTGTTTGTCGTGAATATACATTTTTCACTGCTAAGATTAAATCATCTGTTTTTCTTCTTTTGTTGGTTCAAGAAAATGAAAACGAAACTTATGAAGTGATGTATATCAAGTGATGTACGATAAGTGGTTATGTTGTGATTTCTGTTTTAAACTATCTCAAGGATTCGACCTCGTTTTAGGCAAAATTCGAAGACTAGTTTTTCGAAAAAAAAAAATTCTAGATGGACGAGTAAGCTAAATCACGGATAGTTTAATCAACAAGACTCAACTTTATATGGCATGTTTTAACCCTTACTCTGGGTGGAGAGCTGACGTTTTGAGCG
The DNA here is from genome assembly GCA_025448255.1 of Umimayanthus chanpuru. Classification (NCBI taxonomy): domain Eukaryota; kingdom Metazoa; phylum Cnidaria; class Anthozoa; order Zoantharia; family Parazoanthidae; genus Umimayanthus; species Umimayanthus chanpuru. Next base: position 4,799 of record JAOEJI010911802.1, read on the forward strand.
TTTTTGCTCTGAGCTGACGAAATGTTAACGTTTGAAATGTCAACTCTACGCCGTGCCTTGAGGTAAAAAAAACATTCCATATCAACCCATGTTATTAACCACACATTTGGTCATAATTCCTTTCGTCGAGACACGAGTATTGAATTGTTATTCAAAACCAACAATATATCCGTAGCAAAAACCGAGCTGTATTAAAAGGGAATAACATATCGATAGGCGAACGATTATGGCACAGTTACGAAAAGTTCAGAATGTTTTTAAAGCTAGAGCACCATAAATGGGCCACGTCTACATGCAATGCTAATATTTTAAAGTCGAATTCTTCACTCATTCACAAAGTTACACTTGAACAAGCATGATGCATTAGCGTGGAACGTAACAAATATATAATGTCCAGTTAATAGTTTAACAACGAATCGTATTTACGTTGCTAAGTCTCGGTTGTTTTTCACAATCAAACTTTGTTTGTTAATGGCATGCCCGAAAGATAATACTTTTCTAACAGAAAGTTTGCCTGCAACTCACAACAGTCAAGCATAATTTGGTTTCGTGAGCGGATGTCGAACGGTAAATTACAGGACTGAATTTTGAACTAATTATAAAGTACTTACCAACAAAATTAATCGAGATAGACGATAGATAACGTGAACATGAAATTTAGTTTAAACAAAAAAACATACTACAAAAACGAGTATCAAATCCGAAGAAAAAGCATTTGATGTCAAAATATTTGCCATTAAATCAACCTTATCTGTCGTAAAGTTAATGAATAATGGCATGCCCGAAATATAATACTTTTCTTACAGAAAGTTTGCCTGCAAACACTGTGCAAATCACAAGCATGATTTGGTTTCGTGAGCGGCTTTCAAACGATAATTTATGGTCAAATAAAGAAAACAAAAATAAAGTTAACGTGAGCATAAAGCATTAAAGGGCCGTTTATTGAAACGAGGTCGAAACCGATGTTCATCCTTTGTTCAAAGGTGTTAGAGACAATAGTTAGACACTGTTTTAGTGGTCAAGGTTAGACTTCGTTTAAGTAACCGACACAAAAAATTTAGTTTAAAAAAATACACACTACAAAAACGAGTACCAAATCCGAAGAAAAAGAGCATTTAATGTCAAAGTATATGCCAATAAATCCTTTAACTGTCGTAAAGTCAGCCTTGTACGTAAATTAGTTTATTTTGAGACTTTTAAAATAAGAATCCTTCGTTTTCTGAGTGTTCATTGTGCGATTTTAGGATGTTGATTTCTGTGACCCATTTACCCGTACTCGCATATTTATAAATACTGATGACCAGAAATTCAGCACAAAGTGGTTGCACAAGTACTTACATCTAAATATTTTCTCGTTGTACTCTTGCTTAGAGTATTGTTTGAATTCTAGGGAGAGTGCTTTCTTCACACTTCAAACTTGATGCTGCAGGTTGCTAGTAGTCAGTTCTGTAAAAAACAATTGACCATAAAAGAGCATTTAGTCATTTTCATCAAAACACCATCTAAACCTTTGTCATGGCTTAAGAAGTTACAAACCTTTTGCTTTTGGAACGTTTTCGTTAACTACTGAGTTCGACGGAACTGTAAATTAAGTATTTGCTCACTTTAGCAGAGAATGCATCCAACTGACCATGAGAGACAGAGCTCCTCTATTTTTATAACTCATTCAACGTCTGAATATCACAAAAGTATTTCGTTCTATTTCTGTCGAGGTTAATTTTAAATACCGCCTCGTGGTGATTGTGTTCCCAAATCACTATTAGCAGTCACCCTGAGGCAGAAAGGCACGTGGAATGTCCGCCGAAGTTTGCATGAAGATTAATAACCTTTAATACAGAGGTAATTATGCTTCGGAAACTAATTTGCAACAAGTTTAGAAAATATACAAAAGTGTGTGTGTGTGTGTGTGTGTGTGTGTGTGTGCGCGCGCGCGCGCGAGAGAGAGAGAGAGAGAGAGAGAGAGAGAGAGAGAGAGAGAGAGAGAGAGAGAGAGAGAGAGGTAGATGCCACTTTACTTGACATAGACTGCTATTTTTAATTACCACCGTACCCACGCAGTAATTTAAAGGATATTGTGTTGTACTCAGTTTTTAGCTGCTAGAGGCCGTAATATTTGTTGAGAATATATTTCTTTTTCCACAAGAACATTTTTTAACATTTTTTAACAAACATTTTATAAATGTTCATTAAACTTAAAATTGAGACCCCAGTCACGTGACACTTTTTACCTTCCCATATAGGGGAAGGCACGTGAATGGACTCAATCTGCAATAGCCTTAGGTTGAATCTATGTCACTATCATTAAACAGAAAATCCTGCTACTTAATAGGTAGTAAATATAGGGTCGTGAAATGGTGTCAAAATGAATCTACCACGTTGCCCTATGTCCAGATTGACAAGCAATCGAAATCATTTAAAATATGGATATAATTAAACATTATTCATACTCAGAAGATTTGCAAAACAGTGATATCGGGTCCTTTGGTCAAGACCCGGTCTGGAAACAAAGAAAACATATCGAAAACCCGGTACCATATATGAAAAACGAAAGTTAGCTCAGAAGCGCAATACAGCCGCTACTTCCGTTTGGAGTATATAACTTGTTATTTTGAAGCTACTAATAACGGTGGTGTAGTCTGAAAGGTTAACGACAGCGACATTGTAAGCGGCAAAGTGTGCTGCATATGAACTTTCAGATCACTTCACTTATAGTGTACTATGTGGTTCATTATAAGGTGCATTCAGTTATATTGTAAATACAATCCAGCAGGTCAAAGAAACGGCAAAATTTCAAATTAATGATTTCGACAAAAAAAACCTTAAATACCAATGCAAACATGACAACTAAAATATATCTTTATCGTTTCTTAAACCCTCTCAAACTCTTTTTTAGATTCTTTTTGTTGGCCATTTTTTTAAAGAAAAACATTAGCGTTGCCAAAAAAATGATTCATACCTTGAATCTCGAATGAAAATCGATGAGAAATAAAATTAATAATTTATGAACTAATAAAATAAAGTAATTAATTAATTAAGAATGGACATTTTCAAGTCTGTTAGTTAAGACCCAGAATTTATTGCTGATTCACAGATAAAAATAGAAAGCATATATTTTTATTATATCAATTTAGTTGTTTTTAGAAATATATAGCAAAACAGTCGCTATAGGTATATCAGTATGAAAACTATTGTCTACGCACTGAACAAACGTTTATGCAGGGTAAATCTATTAGGTGTATAATAGCCTTTAACATTTTCGAAAACTGTGAAGGGGTCCTGAATGGGGGATACCCAGTTCTCAGTAATCAGTTAATTGTTTTAGCCGATTCTCAGTAATCAGTTAGATTTTTTGATATCCATTATCAGTAATCAGCTAAAATTATCCTCAATCTCAGTAATCAGTTAACCCCATTCAGACCCTCTGTGAAGTACATCAATTTTTAATGATTTAGCAAAATCCGCAATTTCGCGAAGTATGTGTCTCTTCTTCTTGCACAATACAATGTCTTTAGGTGCTTTTGCAAATACTTGCAGTATATTATAACTGTACATGAATGTTACTGATACTTTTCCCAAGTCAATACAAATCAGCATTTTAGCCGCAAAACAAGATACCAGAGGGTATCGCATGCTCAATATCTATTCATGTAAAGACCGAATAAAGAGCACGCATGTACCGCTGAACCAAAATCACTTTCCTTGACGTGTAAATGACGTAAATTTTGCTGCATGAAACGCCCTCTTGCTAGAGTTATTCCAAAGCTATACGATGTACGAAAACCCTCTCTATTGATCTGCCAGGCCGGTGTCGCTATAACACGGTATGAAATAATTTTCTAAAACTGCTGTCCTATAGCATGAGTGTTTTGTTAGCCAAGAAGATTAAAATTCCGAAAATTGATGTTATGAGCGAAAAATTATATTGTTTGTAAAATGCAGTATCGGAAGTGAATGTCGGAGGAAGCACATGTAGTAAACATCGGTAATATAAATTTATCGAAATAACTTTTAGACTTAGAAAGACTAATTTAGCTGTTTACTGAATTACAAAATATAGTGTCGTTGTATTGAGCATCAAACACTCGCAGTTTGTCGCCTTTGAAAGAGTATAAAGATGATAAAACAATTTATACACTTTTAGAAATTTAATTCTCAACATTCAAATTGAGAAAGACACTTAACATTTTTCAGTTCTCCCAGCTTTTTCCTTTTCCAATAAAACAGGGCTGATAGAGATTTTATGGAGCAGAACTATTGCAGTATAGCCACGTCCGACAACAGTTATGAGCAGACGAGCAGAATCTACTTTTATAAACCTTAAGCCATCAACTGACCGACATACTTTTGAAAGGACTTTCAATGTCTCAATAAAGGAATTTGACTTAAATGAAACTGTACATCGTCTATTCGTGATGTGGGAACAAGAGAAAAAGGGTAACCTAAACCCATGATTAAACAAGCCGGTTCCGTGTATAAAAGTCGGCCCTTTTAGAAGTTTTTCACGGGTAAAAAAGTTGATAGAGATACAGTTTCCGTTTATTATCCGGATACTAGACTCAAAAAGAGCCTGGGTTCCCTATGCTCTCCTGGAAGCCCAGGGGCGAGACTGAACTCTTGGGGGTGATATATTGCGAGGCTATCGCAAGCGATTCCTTTTAGTAACCGATTCATTTTATTTATGGCCAGTATATAGCTTGAAAGTGAACTGCGACAAAGTCACCCACACATTCCACAAAGTATGTGTAAAAAAAGTGCATAGCAAATGTGGTAAGTGGCAGTTAAAAGTGCTGTGTAAATATCCCAAATGATACCAACTGAGCGATAGCCCTAGAAAGGAAACGGGCCCCGAGAAACGGGCCGACTCTGGGAAAGAGAAAAAAATATCTTACCCCGGTTGGATTCGAACCCACGACCTCCAGAACAGATCACTGTTGCTCTGTCAACTGAACTCAGTACAAGGTTGCGAGATTACGACTGCAACTCATAAAGAGAACCTCCCAAATATAATCGCTGGGGTGAATTGATACATTCAAAAATAGATTGTGAAGCAGTGAAGGCGATCAAGAAACAATATTGTCTCTTCTACCAAGAATTTGTTTGATCGTTAGAAACAATGATTCAGCATAGGGCTCCGAATTCGAATTCAAAAATAACAGCTCTTGCAAGAAATTAAAGAATAATAATATTGTGTCTGTTCTTCGAAGATATATATATATATAGTGGTTTAATTGTGGTAAGTTGAAGTGATGTCTATAAATATCCCAAGTGATACCTTCTGAGCCATAGCCCTAGAAAGGAAAGAGGCCCACACGGGGAAAGAGAAAAAAATCTCTGACCCAGAGTGATGGAACTAGAAGCAACGACCTCCAGAACAGATCACTGTTGCTGTACCAACTGAGCTACAAGGCCAGATGGTAACCAGTCGGGTTTGGCCGCTCAGCGCTATTAAAGCATACACAGTGGTTTAAATAAAACAGTTTGTTTGATCGTTAGAAATCCATGACTCGGCATACGGTTCTAAATTCCAATGCAAAAACAACAGTTCGTGTAATAAATTAAAAATTAGGTTTTGTTATTTAAAACCGACGCTGACATTTTAACGACGAAAGCCAGGAGTTGATACAACTTATGTTTTTAATAGAAATCCTTTTTGACTCTTACGGAAAAGTAAAGCCACAACATCTATCGTGGTTACTGTTTAAACCATGAGGTGATGCAAAGGGGGGAGGGGAGCTAGGAGCTTCAGTGTCACGATTTCAAGATTAACAATTTTACGTTCACGTATGACGAAACATTAAATTACGCCGTCAGGTAAGGCATTTCAGTTCCAATCACCATCTACTGAGCAATAGTTCTCTAACATCACGAATCACAGAGACTAAAATGCCTAATCACGGAGTGAAGAAAATGGCCTTTCCACCCCCTCCCTTCCCCAGTCATGACTCTGTGGTTATAAAGTCAACCACTGGGCTGGTCATCTCTAATTGTGCAAACCATCATGCTGTTTTGGCTAACTTACAAAACAAACTTGTTGAAGAAAACACTGGAAGACTAGTTTTGAAAAAAAAACTGTTTTTTCGGGGGGTTTTCTGCGTTGGCGAGTAAGCTGAATACGGATTTGATCAACAAAGGTTGATATGGTATGTTTTTCGCTTGTGGCATTTGGTGTGAAAATCTGAAGAAAACCCTATTTTTGAACTAATTCTATTTTTAAAAAACCTCTAGTTTTGAGTTAACGATTAACGACAAAAGGGAGAAACTGCAAAGTAGATACCCTAAATTATTGTTATATAAACTGACCTATTTTTAGATCTAAGTCAAATTCTAAAGTTGAGGACTTAAATTTAAAACTCCCTCGGAATTAAGTTTTTCAAGTGGTTTAACCAAAACCTTCTTTACAGTAAACAAATTGTCCGAGCCGTTGAGTTTATCTTGCTCGACTTTTTTATGCTTTCCCTTTACTTTTTAATATACATTTTTACAAACAAGTATTTCAATAAGTAGCTTAGAATTGGTAACTCTTGACACACGTAAACATCGCTGTGAGACCCTATAAGGGCACTAGGCTAGGTTGTTTAACAATATGATAGCAATATTTATAATAATAATGAAGTCGTTTCTTCTTGAACGCATTGAAATACAATATCTCAATGCGTTTTACAGGTTAACGACGATAAAAATGCAATGATTGAAAGCCAGGATATTTTAATACATATGGTAGATAAAAAGGGATAAAGTAGGAACTAATTTAACACTTAGGAATTTATATTAGATCTAACATTATTAATATTATTTATTATCATTATTATTGTTATTTCAGTTATTATTATTATTATTATATTATTATTTTCACTGTTATTACTATTATTATTATTATTATTATCATCATCATTGTTGTTGTCATTAATATTATTTTTATCGTTATCATTATTATTACTGTTACTGTTAAAATGGATCTTCAGGCCTTATGCATGCTCGAAGTTGTTGACAAGAAAACTTAGTTGTAAGCTAAAATGTCTACAACCAGGAACCGTTCAGATAGCAATCTTTGTATTTTAACATGAAAATGGTACGGACAGTCCTTCTTAGGTCGCTTTCTGTGCCATCTGCCCGATCAGGCCGGTCCGACAAGTCAGTTCTTAAATGAAGCGCACGAGTTCTTAGAACTGGTTCTGGTCAGAAGGGCCCTGCTGATGGATCAGAGCTGCTCGGTTTCCCGCTCCGGTCGGCCAAAGCGCGGGAATTTGGAGAGTTGTGGCGGGAAAAATGTACGCGCGCGCTATGGACCTTCCCATTTAAACCTTTCCATTCTATTCTATTCTATTCTATTCCTTTCAATTCCATTTCATCATAGTCCATTTTATTTATATTCTTTTCTGTTCCATGCTGTTCTATTCTAATACGTAAGCATTGTAGATGAATAGCCATGAAACTTTGAATACTACAATAAAACCAACAAGTCTGAAGATCGCCACAGAGCGTGAAACTGCAGTTACAATGTTAGAGTTTTAAAACATTTTTTTTCTACTTTATCCGTTCTTATTAATTTTACCTCCGTGTGTAAAACTTTTACTATATAACCAACAGTAAAACCATTTAGTAAATCTGCTGTTTAGTAGTAATAGTAGTAGCAGTAGTAATAGTAATAGTAGTAGTAGTAGTAGTCGTAATAGTAGTAATAGCAGTAGTAGTAGTAGCAGTAGTCGTAATAGTAGTAATAGCAGTTGTAGTAGTAGTAATAGCAGTAGTAATAGTAGTAGTAGTAGTAGTAGTACTGTAGAATAATAGTAGTAGTAGTAGTAGTAGTAGAAGTAGTAATAGTAGTAGTAATAGAATGGTAATATTACTAATAGTAGTTGTATCTTATCTTATCGTATCGTTTCTTATTTTATCATGTTTTACGTTATCTTATCCTGTCTTGTTCGTCCTATCATATCCTATTTTATCTTACTCTTCTATTCTGTCCCATTTCAGTTTTTGTTCCGTTCTTAGTATTCTTTTCTTCTCAATTTTGCGTTGTTCTGTTCGAATATTTCACTAGCTTGTTTTCGGAATGTTTCAAACACTTCTGGATGGTCCAAAGTCTTTTTCCAAAATCCTTGCACTGTTGTTTGACCAACTAATTCGCTCTTTGACTTCTACTTGACCATTGTCTAAGCCACACTTCACTCAAGTGTCTGTCAAAACACCATCACGCAAATGGACAGATTGATACTAGAAAGATAACTATTTTTGGTGCAGTTTGCTTTCATCTATTTCCGCCTAGATTGACTTTACATGTATGTTTGCTTTCTTCAAGCGAAACTATGAAAGTTTATAGTCAAGCTTAAAGATTGCTTCAAACAGCGTTCTCTGATGTGCGTGTCTTCCCACGAGAAGACGATTACAAATGTACTCGATTATCAAAAACAAATTTCTACTATCTACTTGTATTAGTACATACTTGTAGCGACGGACGTTCTCAGTCTCCAGAGCGATTTTTTCAAACTTTGCCGGATTATCACTTATCTTGTTATTAGTAATTATATAAACTTCAAAAGGCTTAAAAATAAAATCTCCATCACGATCAGTATTTGAAAGTCGAATGCACGAAAGACAAGTTTCATAACAGCGATTTTCGTTGCTCCTTGAAAACTTGTTCGCTACATGCTAAATACATTTTGTTTATTCAGCCAGTGTCATTAAAACTGCAGGAGGCGGTTAACAGAAAATTTTGGTAAATTTTTTTTTGTAATCCGAATTTTTGTTTTGGTATGTTTTAATAAGTACACTTTCTGTAGAATCCAAATGTGTCATTTTCTTG
>JAOEJI010912913.1:0-21444 GCA_025448255.1 Umimayanthus chanpuru
CATGCCACTTGTCACTTGTATTTTCTTCGTATACACACTCGCCTAAAGGCTCGTGTGTATACGGAAAATACAAGTGATGTGTGGCATATTCCACGGTATCCCACTCGAAAGTATTGCATAAATAGTATATATTTTTCTTTTTTTGTAGTTTATTCTTTTTCTATTAATGACTGATCTGCCTCGATTGGCTTAGCTATTAGCGGATCAGTCCTATAAAACAAATGTAAACTTTACTTGTATAATTAAAATGATTGATTGATTGATTGATTGATTGCAATGTCATCAACCAGACAAAGAAGTTAAAAAAATTGACTGACCCAACTAAACTTGGCAAACACTCCTCAGTTTGCAATGAGTAGTGTTCCTTGGATTAACCAGTCTGGGCATTTCTGCAGTTTTGCAAAGTGGCCGTGATCTGTCCCGTACTTGTGATGCTCACATGCCAAGTTCCAGTTTTGTAACTGATGTTGCCAGTACCAGTGGAGCTGACATGAGTAGTGCTGACTCATGTGGCAACATCACAACTAAAGACAAGATGAGAGCGAGTGTAACTCATATAGCGAATATAAGAAGAACTTGAAGGATAAAAAGGTTCTTAAACTACAGAGGGAAAAAAAAGCACCAGACGATATAGTGCATGACTGCGATGAACAAAGTGTAACAAGCGAGGGTTGTCAACCAGAAAATGAGGAAGAATGCTAGGATACACGAGTTGAAAGATCAACTAAAAGGTAATCAGTCAGAGAAAGAATTTGAACACACCACGAAAGACTGGTTTCCTGCTAAGAAAAGAGCAAGAGAGATGAAGAAATATCAAAAATACCAAAGCGAATGTTGTTGAGCACAGCATTGGTGTTGCAAGGGAAATTGAAGGAGAAAAACGAACAGATCTGACAGCTGGAGAATAAAAATTTGGCATTGGATGACAAGATCAAAAAGCTGGAAGCAGAGCAGAAAGAGATGAAACTGGATGGCAAGACCTATTCATTAGATAGGAGGATGTTAACTGTGTTCAGACTGTTCAATTTTTTAAGAGCATTTTATATTTTTCAAATATAAAGTGTATACATTATTGCAAAGTGCAGTTTTTATATAAAGATAATATCAAGATAAATGGATAAAACGTTTTAAACATATAACTATATGTTAACATTGCCATTTTCCTGAATAGCTAGGTAATCTTTAGAGTGATTTCAAACTTTGATATAAAAGAGGCTTGAATATTTAAGGTCTATGATGCCATCACAGCTGAAGTCCCTACGTAGTGTCTGTTAGTTTATGCTTTGTTTATTTCAAACTTCAGCTAGCACTTGCATTGGCAATCCCAAGTCCAATTATCCGAGACATAAGAACTTGAACAACTTTTGTCAGTAACAAGTCAAAATTATCAATTTGTTTGCTTTGACTTTGAATGGTATGTCATTGACAACAATGTTCCAACTGCAAATGTGCCTAACACTATTACGATTTCTTGTCGCTGTGGAGTGTTGCCAGCAGATTTTTCACACAGAAAAACTATTGATAGTCTGCAAGATGTAGAAGCGCTTATAACTATTAAGAACTGCACTCTTGGATTCAACACTGCGACCCAAGAGAGTGGGCATATTAACAGTGTGCACATCGCCACAGACAGTAATTGCTACTCAGTTGCAGTGGATGAACTGCATGGTGGTGCTGCGCATGACTACCACACCAACTACTCAATTTCTAATCTGGCCAGTGTGTATACCAAATATCATGAAGAAAATAACGACTGCAGAGAAAACCTTATTCAAAATGTAAGTAAAAAATGACTGATATAAACGGCAAAACACGCTACAATGACACTATTAAACAAGGTTCTCCCCACAGTGCGGTACCGCGGCACAGCGCCGCTCTGCCTTTACCTGAGCGCTGCTCTGTTCTCTTCAGCAGAAAAATTATAAAACTGAAAAATTTTGAAGTTTTCTTGAGAAACAAGCACGAACATCACGATTTCCTTCGATTTGTCGCCACGATTCGATCCACCATTGCTCAAATGTCTGCCCCACAACCAATCTCTCAAACAACACTATGAGCAGTAATAAGTCATACCTTGACAAATTAGAGTTCTAGCTTTGAAGTTGCAAAGTAAGAGTGGACATTCGTGCAGTTTATGACGGCAAGCTGTAACTACCTTCACATTTGTTTCTTGTACATTTTCCGTCTCTATTGAAATCACACATTTTCCAAAACCAAAACTTTACCATAAAAAGCATAATAATACCGAGAACCGGTCATTCACCTTTAAAAAGCAGAGTTAACATCACAGTACCTAAAATTAGTGGACCACAAAACCTTCATGTGTTCTTCACGTAATAATTTTAAGTTTTCATACAATGTTGCCATATTTGTCATATCAATGTCCGCTCGATGTTAGAGAGTAAGAGTCTTTTCCTTCAAAGTCTTTCTAATTACAACTTTTTCCACCAAAACTTCATAGGATATCTATCTAAAATGTTCGCTTGCTTCGTGACAGTGAATACTTACTTTGTTCATTCCAAAATGGCGTTCCAAACACAAGAAACAGCCTGAACGTTTATCCAACAAGGGCTACCATGTTTACATGGATAATTTTTACACAAACCCTGTTTTGTTGCATCATTTCTATAACAATCAAAAAACCCAAATCTGTGAAACTGTTCATCCACATTTGAAAGGGTACCCTATGGATTTCACGAAAATACAGAAATCAAGTTTTGAACAGCGTGGTCAATACAAGTGGCTGTCAAAGGGAAAGATGGTAGCAATGACATGGATTGACAACAAACCCTGCCACTTTCTACCCACCATCCATGCAGCATCTGGAGAAACTTCCATTGAAAGAACCAACAGATCGGGGAAAGTTGAAGAGTATGATTGCCCCCCGTTTGGCTGATTACTAGAGATACATTGAGGTGTTAGTCCTGCAGACCAGAGGATCAGCTCTTACCATGATAGCCACAATACCAGCAAGTGGACTAGGCCCCAAAAATAGTTCAATAAAAATGAAGATGAATTAGAAAGTGTTCAATCAAAATGTTGTAAAAATGTGCACTCAAAAGCAAGCACTATTAATATATATGCATCTTCAAATGAATAGCGGAGCAATTTCGGTCAATAAGGGTAACTGTAAATTGTCAAAAATTAGTATTTGAATACAAACAGCTCATCCGAAAACAGAAAAAATTCATAGCATAACAATACAAAAACCTTCCAAAATCATTTATCTTTCCTCGACTGTTATCGAACACTACGAAAGATCAACCTACGAATTCCACCATACCTTCAATTGTGAGCCATCATGCAACACCTATCTTTGGTACCAATGACGTCTTGCAGTTCTTGAAGGACAAACGCCTTCTTTCCTCTGATTGTCATTGCCCTAAATGTTTTGAGGTAATGCAAATCGGGGGAAGGAAGACCGTCAAGGATGGTATAAGTTGGCACTGTATGAGAAGACAGTGTAAGGCGACTTTGTCAATTCAATATGGGAGCTTCTTCATTTAGCAAAGAAAAGTGGAAACCCTGTTGCTGATAATAGCGAAACACGTCCTTCCTGGAGACATTGTCCATTCAGAGGAATGGCGTATATACAACCATGTCAACCAGATCCCTGGCTTGTCACATGGCACAGTAAATCGAAGCGACGACTTCATGGATACAGGCACCGGTATTCACACACAAAATATCGAAATCTACTGGAACCGCGAAAAGGCCAAGCTAAAGTATATGCGAGGAACCCATCGAGAGATGCTACCCAGCTATTTGGACGAATCCATGTGCCATGAAAGGTACGGTAGAAACTATCCCAGCAATTGCTTCGATGCAATTGTTGCGAGATTGCAAAACAATATGGCATTTGAATTCAACAAAAACGGCTCCTTTAAGTAGCCAAAAACGGCTCATTTGAGAGCCAACCAAATGATATGAAAGATAATACCAATTCAATTGTTTTGTTTATGTTTGTGTTTGTGTTATCAGTGCGAATGTATTTATCAATTGATTCTCAGGTAAAACTGGGGGGTGCATTCTACACTTGAGCAAAAAACCTCTTGTGTAGAATACGCACACATATCGCAAAAATGTACCTTGGGGGCATATTCTTCACAATATCCCAGATTTGTGTTAACAAGCATTGTTGGTAATAATTGTTATTGGGAAAAAAGTCTGGTGGATTCCAAGTTAGTTTTTGCCTTAGTTGAACCTGGGTTACTTTGTGCCCATGTAAACAGGGATCTAGTTTTACCCAGTAATTTCACCACTAAGTATTTGTTCACCCATAGCTTCCTTTCAATATTCTGCATTGAGTTGCCCAGTCTTTTGTAGAACAATCCCTTGGTTTGCCTCGCTGAGCTTTTTAGAGGATGTTTTATTTTAAACCTATGACTACTTGTACACTCTTATTATTCATCGAGGTAAAAAGCCAAAATATAGAACTGCAAAAACTCTCAACTGCAAAGTACAACTAGCATTTGCTCAAAGCAGTGTACTGAATAACACTTGTCAAAGAATATTAGACACACCTATACTCAAACGATATTCAAACACATGATGCTCAAACACTTCCATTACTAAGTGGGAAGTACTACTGTGATGAATTGTTAAGGTAATTTAAATTTAAAGTTTTAAAGCTCGCAATAGTGAACGAGTAACTTTTTCAACTCTGTGTTGCATGTCAATGGCGTCCAAGTTGAAGAGCGACAACTTGTAAAAAAAATTACTCACTACACTTCCAACCGAGGCGAGTGTGGGCAGATTATATTTACTTGATTTTGCAAGCAACATAAAAAAAGTCCCTTTTAAATGTAAACACCCTTTTTTCATAATTAAACGATGCGCTGTTACTTCAAAGAAATAAAGCCTCACAAATTCTAAGTTAAGCCAAATACAAAGACCAAAAAATAATAGAAAAAACATGTGAAGCACCACCATCATGGTTAAGACATATTTCACACGTTCTTTTGAAATGCAGTTGTTTTAAGTAATGGTCCGCGTAAGAAGTAGGGGGCTGAAATCCAAAAGCAAACAAAGAGGTGTAAAAATTTTATTTAATCATCCAATTAATTTGCGCAATCTGATTGGACGAGAGCAAAAAATTAGCGAAAAATACCCGAAATAACTAGATTTCACTCATTTTTTATTTCTCTATTTTCCAGTCCCCCTAAAGCTTCTCTTGGCCAATTGCCATGGAAATCGTACGTGCCAATCAAAAGCTAGAGAAAAAATTCCACAAATGGGTAGTTGTCATGTGAGTGAGCTGTCGCAATCTTGGATGTGAAATATTTAGAGTGATCGTAGTTTTCTGCAGTTAGAATGTTGTGTTTTCTGGTTTGTTAATATTTTAGAATTGCGATAGTTTCTTTTTCAACGTCAGTTTGTGAGAAAAGTGGAGGATTTATGGGATTTAAATCATACTTTTGCTGCGCACAACAAGGAATGGGTTCATCCAGCGCACATGGTTTTAAAAGATTTGTTCACAGTGAATCGTCTAGAAGAAAGATATCTTTCTGTGGCACAACAATCCACAGCTGCTCACAAGGAAAGGCGGCGTAAAATCTGCAGGTTTTGCAGACCAAGATTTTCCTCTTGGACCGGTGTGAAAAGCTTGAGTAGAGATTTTTTGTTTTTGTTTGAGAGAACAACTGTCAAGTCAAGATTGCTTCCATGACTGATCATAGGCACGGTGGGGAAAGAGTTGCAGCTAATGAACACAGGCCAGTAGCAATCATTTACAAGTTGTACTATGGACTCAGTCAGGTCTGCAATCGGTTTCAAACTGATCACTACTCACTCTTGAAACAAGCAAATGTTAACAATGAGGGCTTGGACCAAGCAAGTTATGAAGGGGGGGGGGGGTTCCTGCAGCAATACCAAAGTATATGATGACTACAGCAATATCAAAAAATGCCAAAATAGACAAAATTGTCAATCAAGCCATTGTTAACAAATGGCAACTAGTTCTAGTAATAGATAACTATTCAATTAGGCGACCACAAACTGATACTGCAACAGATGGAAAGTTTACGTGTACAACCATCATCAAAGTTTTCAAGAACATACAAGCCCTTCCTGCCTGTCCTGTAACCAGCTACCACAGCCCATATGCTATTAACATTACCTTCTGTATTAATAATTTTATAGTGTCTGGTCTGAACACTATGCACAAGCTTACTTTTACCTACGTTTCAATAATGCCTTTCTGGGTAACTGACACATTATTTAATCCCGAGATAGAGACACAGGACCACATTTCATTAATATTGTAACCACCAGAGTGTTCAATGAGGCAGATGGATGATGTTCATCTGTGTAAAATTCTATCAACTGAAGCCCTTTCTCAATGTTTTGACCACACAATTATGGGCCTGGATAACAAACTAAGGTAGGTCGACACACTCCTAGAGGCAATTTGTGCCAAATCTGTGGAACTGTACCAGTGTAATGTAGATAAGGCTGTCGGTAAGTGCATAACCACGTCAAAACACCATTAAGGTATGCGACAATACAATAAGCGTCACACTCCTTGAGGCAATTCATGCCAAATCTATGGAACTGTACCAGTGTAATGTTGATAAGTCTGTCAACAAGTGCATAATCAAGTCGAAAAACCATTAAGGCATGCAACAATACAATAAGCGACACACTCCTTAAGGCAATTCATGCCAAATCTATGGAACTGTACCAGTGTAATGTAGATAAGTCTGTTGACAAGTGCATAATCAAGTCGAAAAACCATTAAGGCATGCAACAATACAATAAGCGACACACTCCTTGAGGCAATTCGTGCCAAATGTATGGAACTGTACCAGTGTAATGTAGATAAGTCTGTTGACAAGTGCGTAATCAAATCAATACACCATTAAGCATGCGACAATACAATAAGGGCAAACCCACAAAGTGGGGAATAAAGCTTTGCATCCTTGCAGACTGGGTACACCTACAATTTTGCCGTTTACCTTGGTAAGCATTGAACGGAAGTTTCCCGAAATGGATTAGGATACGATGTTGTTATGCAACTGACTCACCAAGTAAGAAACCAAGGGTGTCATGTGTTTATGGATAATTAGTGTAATGTAAGTGCCGACTCGAGCTTCAAACCAAGGATAGTGAAAGATTTCACCTAAGCCGATTTCAAAAAGAGGAGTGTGATACCAAGTTCGACTAGAGCTGTGAGGGACGGATCAAAAGCAAAGTTTTGGAAAAGAAACCTAATCATCTATGGCAAAATTATACATACGAAGTATACCACTTGCTCCTGTGTGCTTCGCTTATACTCATGTAAGCATATATAATTGTGTATTTCTATATAGTTTCATTGTATAATCAGCTCCATGTTAAGAAACTTAGGGCCTCAACAGACAAGAGAAATGGTTGTCGACAACTACCTTGTTGTCGAGTATAAAAAATTGTCAATCACAAAATTCCTCATGTGACTCAAATAATCGATAACAAAAAGCCAAAAATTCAGTCATCGACAACCAAAACTAAGTTATTGATAACATTTAGTTTTCCTTTTCAAAAGGAAAACTCAACCTTGTTATCAATAGCAAATGCCCTGTTTTGTTGCCAACGGCATATTTTTGCTTGGTTTTGCCCGTCTGTGAACAAGTTGTCCTCAACTTCTGATATTCCGCGACAACCGTACAAACAAGTCAGCAGATTTTACCTAAAGAAACCAATATGGCAGATCACAGAAACCCGTTCTTTAGCAGAATGAACGTTTTCGGCTTCATTCACCTCTGGGAACACCAGATTATAATTTTATGGCCGTCGCTGCTGCTGTTTGTGGTCAGCAGCTTTGCGTCATCAATGAGTTGTCTTTTAGACATCTGAACAGGAAAATTTGGCAAAAAGTCCGTTCTAGGGATTTCTGGCTGACCTGCCGTGCCAACTGGATGAATGACAATGTTGTTGATTCATTTTGCCCGGACCTGCCCATGTGTGGAAGCGCGGTATCGTACACTTTTACTGATCGACAAGAAAAATAGTTGTCAATAAAATTTAAGTTATCGACCCCAAACACTTATCGATAACAAAGCAGTAGCTCGACTATGAAAAGTGAGTAAAAAATACACTTCCCAGAAAGTGTACAGTTTCTTTACTTTCGTTTATTTTTTGTCAATATCTCAAGCATGCTTTGCCATTTTCAAGTATTTATGGTAAGTTATTATTGCTAGGAGCTTTAATGCTGTCACACATTTGCATAATCATATACAGTCAAGCTTAAATTTACTACTTGTAGCAGCAACCCTCCAGAGACCAATTCTGCAGTTGTAAGGAAGAATGTCAGTCAATTTAATAGTAAATCATAATGATTCCTAATAGTTTGAACTTCAGCTGTGTTTCACTAAATGTAAGAGGTTTAAATCAAAGTATTAACCCTAAAAGGCATAACCTAAAAAAGGTTACACAAAGGCATAGGGGGGGGGGAGGTCAGTCGGGCCTCCCCTCTACTTTTGACACCATTCATCCAATTGACTAGATATTTGGCACATACAATGAGCGTTCTTTGTACTTTCAATTAATCGAAAAAACTTGCTACTTAATTGGTTTCCATGGCAACCACAGCAACATAATAACGTCCCTAGTGGCGGCCATCTTGGATATTCAAATTTTCAATTTTTTTTTTTTCAAATTCAAATTTAAACACTGAAAATAGTGAGAAAACAACATTTAGCGAATGGAATCTACAAAATTGTAAGATCAATTGCCTTCTAGGGTTAAGAGAAGAAACTTTTTCAGATGGCTACATCAAGAAAATGCACAACGTGTTCTTAACAGGCAACTTTTAACACAAAAGTAGAAATCAAATGGAAAAATGAATTGGTGGTCAAGTGATTTATAGTCACTGCTCAAACCATAGTAAGGTGTCACAATTCTGATAAAACCTAACCAGCCAAACATTGAGATAAAAAGTACAATACATGACAAATCAAAAAGGTTTCCGATAATGGAGGCAGGAACTGAACAGAGTGTTATAATATTCGCAAATAACTACACCCCAAAATGATATTACAAATCAAATTAACTTTTTTTAAAAGTTGCAGGAAAAATTGAGGGAATTTTCAGGAGACAACCTGATCATCACTGGTGACTTTGATTGTCCATTATCAACACTTGATAAAAGTGCCAGAAAACCAGTCGGTGTAAAAACAAATGTTTGATAAATGAGATACAAAAGTTAATCTTAACTTTCATCAAGGAAGGACCAGCAGTAGCAAACATGTGTTTTTAATCATTGAACATGGCCCTGTCAGAGCTTGAGGAAGAGATTGATGGTACTAGAACAGATCATTACTTGACGTTCTCAGCAAAGATGGTGGCGATGGCGATGGGCTGGGAGATGTTTCACTGTACAAAGCCAAAAGAGATCAATTTCTTTCAGACAAAGCAGTTCGATATTTATTTTGCCTGATGAATATTAAGATTGGACAGAACTTGTAAACTGCACAGCTCCTATTGAACAAAAGCGCAAGTTGATGGAATCAAATTTGATGCAAATAAAAATGGGAGACAAATGGAGAACATTTGCATTCCAGTTTGTAAACTGAATGTTTGAAAAAAGGTGGGCAAGAGCTGATGGAGGTTTAGAGGGTGCTGGATCTTCATACCTTGGTGACCTGTGCTATTCTACTCAGCAAACTGCTAAAACTGAACTTAGGATTTTCTCTGTTAGCAGAATACTTGATGAAACTGAAGAAATAGCTAACATGTTGCACTCTAATCCTGACAAACTCAGTCCAGCCAAGTTATCTACAATTGCTAAAAGGGTAGTATCACACCCAACGTTTGATATTGAACACTCTCGACACATGGTGGATGCTACCCGTGCTAGAATTAATCTAGGACAGTTTACATACAAATTGATGATCCGGGAAATTGCAGGAGTGACTCAGTGGAAGGAGTCCCAGGATATCAAGCATCACATCAAAAATGAATCCCAAAAATTTGATGAACATATGAAGAAAGAAATTGGGATAAACCCTTGCCTGATGATGCCAGGAAAATATGCCAGGATTCTTATCAGTCTTGAAAACCAGGAAAGTATTGTTAAACTCCTCAAGGAGGAACAGAAAAAAAAATTGTGGGCTGTTGTCCAACTGAGTGGAAGAAGTACAAAAAACTTGCAGTGGAGATGGGAAATATCTCTTAGAAAACCATCCCTATATCTGTTGGAGAAACTATGTACACAAATGCATTGAGCGTGTACAGGAAAACCAGAGCTGTGACTCATTTGAGAGAAAACTGATTTCCTTTCGACTAATTTCTGCTGCCGAAGTGCTAAAGCAAAACCAAAGCTTGGAAAACTCTTACTTTCTTACACAAACCGATGACATAGTGGCTTTCTGCCTGGTTACCAGGCAGTAGCCGCAAAAAACAAAGATACCTGTGTCTTGCACAGCTTGTAACAGGAAGCAGATTTCTTATCGACAACTTTTCAAAACTGCCTGAAAACCCTAGATGTCTTAAAGAGATATACCTTGCATGTGTTTGAAGCCAGGTCATTACTGTGAGTGAAAGAGTTCCTGAAATACCTGCCCACTGTCCCTGAAGAACACGTTGCTGCTGTGAAAAAAAAGCTTGACAGTTTGCAATGTCATCAATCAGACAAAGTTAAAAAATTCACTGACCAACTGAACTTGGCAAATACTCTTCATTTTGCAATGAATAGTTTCCTTTGGATTAACCAGTCTGGGCATTTCTGCAGTTTGGCAAAGTGGCCCTGATCTGTCCCATACTTGTGATGCTCACATGCCAAGTTCCAGTGCTCTAAGTGATGTCGCCAGTACTAGCGATGTTGACATGAGTAGTGCTGACTCTAATGTAGCAACATTATCACAACGAAAGACAAGATGAGAGAGGGAGTGTAACTCATATAGAAAATACAAGAAGAACTTGACGGGTATAAAGGTTCTTAAACTACTGAGGGAAAAGAGACAGACGACATAGAGCATGACTGCAATGCACAAAGCGTAACAAGCGAGGGTTGTCAACCAGAAAATGAAGAGGAAGAATGCTAGGATAGACGAGTTGAAGGAACAACTAAAAGGTAAACAGTGGGAGAAAGAATTAGAACCACGCCAAGAAAGACCAGTTTTCTGCTGACAAAGAGCTAGAGAGATGAAGAAATATCACAGAGAGGTCAAAGCGAATGCTGTTGAGCACAGCATCGGTGTTACAAGAGAAATTGATCAGACAGCTGGAGAATGGAAAGTTGGCATTGGAGGACAAGATCAAAGAGATGGAAGCAGAGCAGAAAGAGATGAAAGCAAAGGGCAAGACCTATATATCAGATATGAGAATGGTGGTAACTGTGTTCAGACTGTTAGTTTTTTTTAAGAGCATTGTATGTTTTAATTATAAAGTGAATACATTATCGCAAAGTGCAGGTTTTCGTGATATTTTGTTTTCAAGATAAATAGGAACAAATTTACAAACATATTACTGCATATTAACATTACCATTTTCCTGAAGAGCTAGGTAATCTTTACAGTGATTTCAAACTTTGATATAAAAGCCATCACAGCTGAAGTGCCTACGCACAGTGTCTCTATTACTTTATGCTTTGTTAATTACAAACTTCAGCTAGCACTTGCATTGGCAATCCCAAAGTCCAATTATCTCAGACACAAAAACTTAAACAACTTTGCTTAGGACCATTAAAATCAAAATTATCACTTTGTTTGCTTTGACTTTCAGGTGTATGATGCCATTGACAACAATGTTCCAACTGCCAATGTGCCCAATATTATTGAGATTTCTTGTCGCTGTGGAGTGCTGTTGACAGCTGTTCAACACAGAACTATTGTACATGAGCTGGGAGCCATTTCAGATCTACAAGATGTAGAAGCACTTATAACTAATAAGAACTGTACTCTTGAATTCAACGCTACGACCCAAGAGAGTGCGTATTATAGTGTGAACATCACTACCAACAGTAATTGCTACTCAGTTGCAGCGGATGAACTGCATGGTGGCCATGTGCACAACTACCATATGCATACCAACTATTCAATTTCTAATCTGGCCAGTGTGTATACCAAATATCATGAAGAAAGTAACGACTGCAGAGAAAACCTTATTCGAAATGTAAGTAAAAAATTGACTGACAGATGTGCAGCAAATCGTGCTACAATGACACTATTAAATGACACATGGAATAAAGCTTTGAACAGTTGAATTACTATCTCCATCCCTTAGATACATTTGCCACAAAGACCAGAGAGGCAAGGCATCTGATACGTGTGCAAGTAGCAGAGGCATTGGACAGTGGAGGAAAGAACGGAAACTGCTTGCATGGTGACGGCACAACCAACTACCATCAGCATTACCAGAGCTTTCAAATTACAAGTTCAGGAAATACTCTTTCTTTTGGACTGCAGGAATGGCTGGACAAGATGCTGAACCCCTTCTTCACACATTCACAATTGCTATCGATGAACTAACGGAGGCTATTACTACAGGTGGCGAGGACAAAGAAAGGGTATTTTCTGAACCAGTGGTCTCTTTTCGGTCAAAAATGTCAGATTAGTGTGCTGTCATAACTTGTTTCAATGAGCAGCTTAAGCAACTAAGAGAAAGGCTACTGCCTCGTTGTATTGAAAATTGGTCATCTTTAAGAAAAAGCAGCCAAGATGAGCTAAAAGATATGTGCAATTATTTTTGTAAGTTACATTCGCTAGCTAATTTTGCAACTGAGTCAGACAAAATATCAAAAATGTTTGAAGGTGTTGACTGTGAGGGTGAACCACAGGCAAAACATGTATTTTTCACCAGGACTATAAGACTAATTAGAACTGCTTGTAAGGCATTTCACCCTAGAGGGTCTGATGAAGCAGGTGTTGCAGATTTCTTCCAATCATACCTCCATGACTAAGGCAAGAAGCTGAAGCTAATGTCCTATGTTGGTAACAGGCTTAACCCTTTCAACCCAGAACACAAGTCACATGTTGACGTCTTATGCGTCGTGTTTCATAGAGCTTTCTTTTTTTGCCTTTTCTTTGTTTCTACTTTAACTTTAACTTCAATCACTTTAATTATACAATATTGTAAAATATAATGTATAATATTTGTATAATAATGATTGTGACCAGTTAACCACGCTTATGCTCTACAAAGCCATTGTCCGTCCTCAACTCGAATATGCAACTGAAATCTGGTCTCCACACACTAAAAGTCAATTCAAAGTAAAGCAATTGAACGAGTACAAAGAAGGGCAACCAAATTTATACTAAGAAAGGACCTTGACTACCCCCATCAGCTTCTGGAATTGGATTTATTGCCCCTCTCTTACAGGAGAGGTCGCCGACTTGTGCTTTTTCTTCAAATGCACAAAGGGGCTTTGTGACCTCAACGCCCAATCCTACATTAATTTTAAGACCTGGTCCTACTCAGTGCAAAACTTTGAGGCGGTCCTTGCAAAGGGGAATTGTAGAACTGACATTCTAAGTTTTCGTTTCATAGAACTCTTCTACCTCGTAATATGGTCATAGCACGTGGTTAACCACATTGCTCAAAGTATACATTCATTTCTTCGTCTTGTCTTCTCATCATGACGGATTTCGCTGATTTATTTGGCAAGTCTGATGATGAGGATTTCTATAGGTTTGACCCTTCTTCATTCACACGGAATGTTGGGCCCATTGATATTCCAATGGACAGGACTTCTCCTTTGGCTTTCTTGAGTAAGCTGTTTACTTCATGGCTTTTTCAGCTCCTGGTTATCAAGACAAATCATTTTACGATCTTGAACAGCGTTAGATTTGACGCCAATGAGTACGATACCAAAGGAGAGATGAAATTTCCAACCGCCAATGAGATAAGTGTTTCCTGGTGTCATAATCCTGATGGGGATCGTAAAACTGCCGTCATTTCGACTATACTGGTCTCAAGATCCTCGCCTACATCAAGTAGGAATTGCACATGTATTTCCTCATCAAAGATTTGAAACTGTTGAGCTATTTTCACTGCTTTAACCCAAGAATAGCTCCTGACCAAATGACCCTGACCATGATAAAGCATTTCAAATCCATCCAGTTGTTGACATTTCGTTGCTTGAATTTGCCACGAACTACAACTCAAGCAGGTATCTTTCAATTGATGATGCGATGGTCTGCTACAAAGGAAGAATTGGATTTCTGCAATATATGCCGATGAAACCTATGAAGTGGGGGATAAAAATATTCCACCTTTGCGACTCGACAACCAGCTACATGTGCGAGTTCAAAGTTTACACAGGCAAAGTTGGTAAGCAAACTGAGAAACACTTGTTGTCAAACATTGTTTGTGACTTGACACTTGGATTACAAGGACGCAATTATGTCATTTTTATGGATAATTGGTTCAGCAATTTAGTTATGTTTAAACTACTGGCAGAGAAAGGAATTTATTGTTGTGGCACTTTGAGAGCGAAGCGAACTGAATTTCCACCGGTATTGAAAGACCTCAAATTACCACAATAGGGAGATTTAAAAACTGTTCAAGATGGCCACGTTGTTGTTTGTGCGTGGTGTGACAAGAGCAAGCAGAAGAACTGTGTCATTGCGGATTGCCTCAACAATGTGCCAACCTACTGGATAAGATTTATTTATTTATTTATTTATTCCATTCACTACGACATACTATGAATGAGATACCAAGAAAACAAAAAAGAGAAAAAAATAGGGGAGTGGCAAGCGGACCTCAGAAACCACACGGCTTGAAACTACCATCGAGAATATGCAAGAGTACAGCTACAGGTTCAACATCAAGCTGCTCGGAATTCCTGAGCTCAAGGAGAACGAGGTAAGAAGGAAGACAAGGTAAGAAGAAAGAAAAAGGGAGACGATGAAATCATTCACTTTGTTGACATCCCTCAGCTGCCAAGCATGAAATTCTACAAGTTCATGGGGTGTCAACCTGTGTGACCAGCAGCAATCGTACTACTCGGTTGGTGCTCGAAGAGCAAAGAAATGGATGTCTTTTTTTCCCTTCTTGACATGTCTGTTATTAATTCGTACATCTTTAACACGAAAAATGTTGCCCAACAACTCACTCACTTCAACTTGCCCTTGCCAAAGAATTCGTAGCCAGTTTCAGTGCATGCGAAACTGTGGTGAGAATTTGCCTTGTGAGGTGAGATTGCAAACACGCAACAAACAGTCCTTATCAAAATTTCCCCACCTACCGAATAAAGGGTGGAGTAAAATTTCTCTGGAGAATATACTACATGATAGCACAGATTTAGGGTTATACAAGTTAGCTAATCAAAAGTGAATCACTTTTGTGATATATTCGCATGGATTTAAGGCACTAACTTTGTATTTGAGAGAGTTTGTTGATTCAAGAGACAATAGTCCGGGCCAGGTCAGGGATATATTGTCTCTGAACAGCATTAAAGTGGTAAATAATACTCGGTAGTAAAAAGCAAGTATTCCAGCAGAAGGAAACAAACAGTTCATGCAGCACTGTTCTTCAAGAAAATTACAAAACCGGAAACCGTGTTACAACATGCAATGACTAACAACTTATACCATCAACACAATTAATGCACCTGCGTGTAACAAAACAGCATATCAATTAAATAATTGTCGTCTTCTGCAATTTAGTGCAGAAAATGTTGTTTGCTTCAAACAAATCGTTACTATCATGCAGAATGGCTAGATGGGAACCAATCATCGTTTTGGATATGACTTTCAAGACAGTATAGATTTAAGTAAAAGCAGAATCATCCAAGAAAACGATCAACTACCAAGGATAGTTACCAAACCAGAACAATATAGGAGATGGAAAACAGTGACCACTATGAGAAAAGAAAGGCCCTTCAAAAATTTAGTATCCTCAACTTTGGAATGCCGTGAAAATCAAACTTGTCCGGAAAACTGTGGAAGAGAAAAGATACAAAACATATGCTGTGTGTATGAAGCTCAAATAACTCTCCCAGTCTTTGAGTGAATTATGGAGTCCACCTTCTTCACCGAAGATCTCCTTACAAAGAGCCTGATGCCCTTCATCTAAGAGACATTTCCAGATTGCTACAGGTTCCAGCAGGAGAGTGACCGGAACACACCAGCAAGCCACCTCAAAACTGTACTGAAGGCAACAATATTAATTGGTGGAAGACTCCTCCGAAAAGCCCTGACACGAATCCCATCAAACTCGTGTTGCATAAAAACACTATTATTTCAGGAAACATGTCAAGCTGAAAAGCAAGGAGGAGTTGATGGCGGGATTTGAAAACTTCTGTGAGGAGTCGACAACTCCCAGAAAGTGCACAAAACATATTAGCCACTTGAGAAAAGTCATTCCCAAAGTCATTGAGAGGGGAGGGATAGCAAGTGGCTAGTGAGTGTAGATGTACAACTCCAAATGGCTTGTTTAAGAGCCACCAAATAAATAAAAGATATGGTCAAATGATACACTTCACTTTAGAGTTTCACTTATTTCTTTTCAATGATCAGTTTTGATATTGAGGATTACAGAATGTTCGCCAAAACTGCAAGTGGAAAAAGCATGCAAGTTGTAGGGAATGCTTTATATTGAGCTTATTTTTATTCACCTGTTGAATTTCTGCATCTGATCGATTTCTACGGTGAAAAGTTGTCACAGTAACAACAAATTTTAAAACTGTTATATTGAGAAAACAGACTCTTGACCCTGAGTTTACACAAAATGATTTTCACTCATTTTCTTCCACGTTTGCTCCAACTGTATTTTTATAAAAAGTAGATTCAGACAGCGTGAATGATCTAGCATTCCTGATAAGTATCAATCAGCAGAACTGCAGGTAAAGCTCGTTTAGGTAAGAAGAAAAGCAAACTGCAGATGAATATAATTTCACATAACTTTTCACAGCAGTTAAGAACCGATGTTAAAGATCTAAGCTCAATATATAAATTCAAATTTGAATACAACTTGTTCTTTCATTTACATCTAATAGTTGAATTTAGAAGTATTTTACACATAAAAATTATTTACTTTTATGATCATGGGAATGACACAATCAATTGTAGTTACATATAGTACAGTTTCTGAAAACTTGTATAGTACTTGGTGAGTGACTTGCCACTATTGTGCGAGCAGGCTAATAAAAAAGCAGAAATTATCGGCAGGTCAGTGGCAAGTGGCATGTGAAGCTCATTATTTGCTCATCAATCGAGCATCATGTGCCGTGACTTAATGTGCATTTGAGCATGATAGAGAGTTTCTCATGAGCGGCACTGTATCTTCATATTTTTATGCCACTTTTTTATGAACAAAATTTCCTAAATCTAAAAGGTTCTTTAAAGGTACAATGTAGATTGAAATTGTGCAAAAGTAATGAGTGTGTTTTGCTGAAAACTACCTCTGAGAAAACAATACTAATTTCAAGGTAAATAAGTGAGCGGGTATAAAAGTTGACTCGTATGTAATTCAGCTACCAGCTTTTTAAAAGTCCTATCAAGATCAGGTAGCAGCAAGTGCATGTGAACACTTCGGAATCGAAGTTGAGAAGATTGGGCCACGGCACAAGAACTGTTTCAAGAAATGTTGAAAGAGGTGGCAAAGAGGGTAGATTTACCCCTCCTTTCAAGTAATAAGCTCAATAATGAGTTTTTGGCGGGAGTGGACATAAGATTATTTCAGCATGACAAGAAGCTAGTGAAAAAAGGAGGGTCAAAGATAGGATAAGAAAGAGGGGGAGAAGACAGCAACAAAGATCTTCAGGAGCCACCAAACTCATAAAAGGAAATTACCACTACCACTTCTGATGCTAAATTTTACGCTTTCAAGAGACTGAATACATGTATAGTGTGACAAGTGCACTTTAGTTATGTTGCAAGCGTGTCCTTTGTGTTACATTCGGGGCACTCTTAAGGTTAATGCTAGTGCTAAAACATGAATATATGGCATGGCCAATCTTAGCAGCTAGGCATGATAAGCACATTTTAGAGATAGTAAAGAAATGTATAAAAGGTCACTGCCCAGAGTATTTAAATAATTATTTTATCTTTAAGAATAAGATTCACTTGCACACAACTCACCAAAGCAACTTGTTTCACTTGCCCCACGTTAGAACAGAAGTTGCAAAGAAATCATTTTATTATCATGGTTGCATTAATTTTAACAATTTTTATTCACACTAGTTATTACTTTGATTATTAATTTTTAGCAACATGTTTTTGATGATTTTCTCTATTGTATATAGTGCACTGTGCACTGGGCGTTACGGGTAGCTGTGCTGTCATTCAACAGAAGGTGACATGAAGTACAAGTCAAGTCCATTTCTTTGAATACATTCCAGAAATGGTCATTCAGTGGAGACTTCAAAGAAAACAGCATTGCAAAGATGTCATGCAAAGTGTGCAGTGAACATTTTGTGTGAGTAATGTCACAATTATATGATAACAAAGGCTCAAAGTATTGCCCAAGCATAACAATATATTATCAGTTAATTGTTGAATTAATTGAAGAAATTATTTCCACAAACGTGGAGACTTTTTCAAGTCCAGTAAGGACTGAAAGTCAATCCAGAAGTTTTAGAAATAGAAGACAACTAAGATGGATAACCAGAAACAGAGAAAAAAGGCGGGTGCTTCAGCAAGAACTGTAATCAAAAAGTGGACTGGGTACACATTTAACAGATTTATGGAGTTATGAATTCTATTCAGCAAATACTTCAATGCACATGTTGACATTTGGTTGATTTTTTATGCTTTGTTGCCATACCAGGCCAACTGATATAAATCAAATTAAATCTTGTCAATTATTGTTACTGTTATTTGGCCATGAAATGCCACATGCTGCTAAGTACCTGGCAACAAAATAAAACTGTGACAGAATACATATTTAATTATGCAGACATTTTTTTATGCTAGCATCAACCAATTTAAGTTTCGAAACACTTATTACCAGTAAGTGTCTGCTTTACAATAGTTATACACAATGTTGATGCTATTGCATTGTATCTAATACTATTTAAATGCATATAATCTTACTGCTTGCATTAACAAATACAATTAATATGGTGGTAGATTTGTTACCAGTAAAAGTGTATTGTTTCATTTTAAGTATGGGTACCATTTATTTTTGGTTTGGTTTTATCAACTTTTTCCCAGCTTTTGTGGGTGATTTATTTGTTTATCTGTTTTGGCATTTGTTTGTAGCTGGATCATGCAATGAGGAAAAAAAGAAGAGACGATTGCTCTCCCCAAGTTTTGGGAAAGGAAAAGTGCTGTTCGAAGGTTTGTATTAACCATCAGCTTCAGCTAAATTGAAGACATAGATAAATTGTACCAAGTCTTGGTTGCTGAACATACCGTAGTGTCTTTTTGACATTTCTTCCAGGATTTATCACTCCAAGGGGGATTCTGTAGGACATGAAAAAAAAGGCAAAAGATATAAACTCGAGAACAAGGATTTGCCATTTGAACACAGAGTCAGAAGGACATAGGACCATGTGGCGAGAAATATAAACTTGAGAACAAGAAGCACTCGTTCCTCATTGCATTGTATCATGTGTGGTTATCACAGCTTCCATATTTGCAGCAAACATTTTCGACTTTTGGATTATTGAAACATTAATCACTAGTAACTGGTTCGTAGTGATATGAACAGAACATGGAATTAAATGAATTATTTAATTACTGTTACATGTAGAATACACATTTTTAAATCATACAATAAAACTCCAAAATTCCCACAAGTCGATTCAGATTTGTTATAAACAAAAATAGTGACTCAATTACTTGAATAACATCATCCTTAGGTGCAGTTCTAAAATCTAAACTATATACTGCATGACCTCCCTGAGGGGATATAAAGCAATGTTTGAATGACTTGTCTTCCCCTTAATATGTTGGCAATCAAATCTTTTAATTACAACCATAAAACCTGGTGCAGAAAAAGGATTACCTGATGTAACCAGATTGAGATTACCTCAACGAGTCTCTTGTGAAAGCTATTTCTTACAAGTATAACATATACTTGCTGCTGTATTTCGCTAAGTTGTGGATAAGCCTTACATAGGTGCCAGATGTATATTTTTGTATGTATTCTCGAGTGCAATGATCACCTGGGGTGATTAGTGAGTAGAAATGTGTTTTCTACAGAGATATTGCAGATAGTTCCACAGAGTTTGTGTTGAAACTGAGCTGTGATGATTTACGAGTTTCATACAAGTACAACAGTCGATAGATTTGCAGTAGAAGTGATTTAGCTTTTTACGAAATTTTATTGGAGTTTTTTTGACTTAATAGTTAGAAGTACCACATTGTATTGTTCGTTCCGTTCTCGAATTCTCTGACGCATTCTAGTTGTTCTAGTTAGTGTTGATATCATCTGCACTTCCTGTAAGGTGTGTATCTGACATTTGTTGAGATCAATATCAGTACATTTCTTAGGAGTGATTCATTTTCTCTGTTGTCACAAGAGTACAGGAAGTAGGATCAAGGAGTGTTTGTTTCATTGTTTTCTTGTCACATTTTGCACGAGTTATGTGTGTAATTATTCTGCAAGATTATGAAATAAGTTTAGTTCTGTGCAGGCCTAGCTCTCGGGCTAGTGCTCCTCCCTGGAGTTTGTTGTTGTTTTCTCTTCGATTTTCTTCGCCTCTCCTTGTCTAACCTACCCTAAAGAACCTGTATACCACTTCGGACAAACTGACAAGGAATTCAATCCTGTTCCACCAAATGTGGAAAAGACTGTGATAAAGATGTTACATGGGACTAACTTATACAATCTATTTTAATGTAGTTTGTGTAAATCATAGATACCAACAAACATTTACCAGTTGCTTCACCCCATCACCAGTTCACTCCAGGTCATTTTGACCCACCTTCAGTTCGACCCAAGTCACTTCAACCCACACATACTTTTATTGCTTTTGAAACTAAAATTTGTAGCTCAACACTCCAACTTTGTTTTTTCAAAAGCATACTTGAAGCTATCATTCTTAAGAGAAATAATAAAAAATTGACGACTTTTGATATGGGTCAAAACAGCTTGGGTCAAACTGTAGGTAGGTTGAAACGACCTGGGTCAAACTGGTGATGGGGCAACTACTACTACTACGGGCGGCTATGTCCAGCCAACACGAGAATTTTGGATAGCCGCCCTCCATTGTACCCTGTCCATCATTAGAGTTCTGATTTCCACGGTGTTATTCAGTCCAGAGTCCCTCTTCAGCGTGTCTATGAAGGTCGCGTGAGGTCTACCTCTGGACTTCTTTCCATGAGTGGGCTCCCACAGGATTAGCTCGCTAGCATTGAGCTCTGGGTGTCTCACGCAATGGCCTGCGAGTCTCATGCGCCTCTGCCTGATGGTGTCTGACAGTCTTGGAAGATATCCATACAGGTCGACATTCCTAACATGGTCTTCCCAAGAGACGTTGAGGGCGGTTCTCAGCATTCTTGTATAAACCCCGTCCAGGGCTTTCTCGTCCTTGACTGTTAAGGCCCAGGCTTCGCACCCATATAACAGCACACT
>JAOEJI010912914.1:0-13593 GCA_025448255.1 Umimayanthus chanpuru
CTTAGTGTACAATAACACCAACAGACGCGTACAAATATCCTGCGTTATTGCACACTTTGAGACCCGGTTAAATCAGTTTTTGAAATAGGTTGGATCAAATTATTATTATTTTTTATCAAAATACTGGAGGCAAACACTCGGAAGACATATTCCCGGGAAATATTTCCAAATTATGAGTTGCTAACCCAGTTCACTGAAGATCGATGTTCAGTCAGAGTTGGTAAACAGAGCAACTAGCACATTAATTGCTAATTTTATCGAAAAAAGAAAACAACAGCACGGTTAAGAAAATGAAATTTGACCTTAGTATATGGAGCCGCTGGTTGCAGTCAACAGAGGAAAATGAGCAGACTTCAATTTATGAAGGACCATAATGCTCCAAAACGAACTTACTCAATGCTCCAAAATGACCTGACTTCAAAATTTACAAAGCTCAGAGACGATAAAATCTTTGTTCTGACAAAAACAACGTACGCGCGCATCCAAATAAAAAGGCGGGAAATTGGGTAACGCGTGAGCCCAAGGTAGGAAAACTGCCGGGAAAACGTCCGCTCGGAAACATACACGCAGTTCAACTGAACAGTTCTTTTTGTCACCAATCTGGAGCCCCCCCCCCCCCCCCCCCGGGGGGGGGGAGGCAAAAATCCGTATTGATATCCATAGTCGTGCTACTCGAAGCAGCAGCAAACTGGAACTGCTGTTAGCCAGGACTGCTGCCTTGCCAAATCCCCTTTAGACAGACCCATCAAACTGCAGAACACCTTAGTTTCAAAAGGAAGTCACAGAAACTAAATCTGTAAAAGTGTTTAATTAG
Organism: Umimayanthus chanpuru; assembly: GCA_025448255.1. Lineage (NCBI taxonomy): Eukaryota > Metazoa > Cnidaria > Anthozoa > Zoantharia > Parazoanthidae > Umimayanthus > Umimayanthus chanpuru. The sequence goes on from JAOEJI010912914.1 coordinate 815, forward strand.
TCAAGAGAACGCTTTTGAGGGAGTGGCTGGAAAGCTACTTTTTATAAAGGTTTTACCATTTTTATAGACATTGTAAGTTACCCTTAAAAATCCCCCTGGCGAGTGAAATAGAGTGGGTTTGTGTGTACCTCCTGTAGTAAGACCACGTTCAGCGGCTGAGGGTCGTCCATCATGATCTTGGCCGTCTGTTCATAGTCGATTACCTCGGGGACTTTCTTAAGCACGTCTGCAGCTAGCTCCAGAACCTAAAGGTCAACACAGATTTCTCGTCAAACTGGCAGGACGTTTAGGTGAACGGATATTGAAATACAATGTACTTTATATGCTACAATCAAGTAATCAAACAAATACAGTGCAATACAATACAATACAATACCATACCATACAACACCACACTAAACCATACTATACCATACCACACCATACCATCATACCAATTCCATACCAAACAACACCATGCCAAAACATACCATACCATACAATACATTACAACACAATACAATACAACACAACACAATACAATACAATACAACACAATACAATATAATGCATTGCAACACAATAGAATACAAAAGAATGCAATGCAATAAAACACGATCAAGGCCGTAGCATATATAGTTCCTGCAGAGTGTCAAAAGGGATATATTCCAACAACAGGGGACGAAGATTTTATTCCAAAATAATTATTTTTGTTGCGAAACACTGGTGTTACTTTGTCATCATTTTGTTGGGGGTGTCTGTGTGTGTGAGTGGGCGAGTTTCTAGAAAATTCCAGCTAAAAATGTCATATTTTAAATCTTTACAATGGCCTGTTTCTCTAATTTTTTACCCAAAGTAAAAAATTAGAGTAAAAGAACATCATTAAAATTGTGTTAAATTGTTTGTTTGACCTTGGACAGCAGGGAGTGAGATCGTGTGTTTGTCTGTGTGGTGGTGGAAACAGATCAAATTCCCCCGTGCCCACCCTCCTAATTCCACTAATGTAACATTGGCATGCACTTGGCACAGTCCAACCTTCATACCTTGTCCTCTCTACTCTCACCGGCACCCGCTGTCGATACTTGGGGCTGGAGTGACAACAGCGTGTTGAACAGCGTGCTGTAAACAAATCATGCTAGATATCAGTGTTCCTGAACTGTTTTTCCCGCCATTTGGCCACTTGGGTATGCGTGTGCGCGCGCCGCATCTTCTGATTTATTCTGAGGCTTAGAGAGTTTGAATCATCGGGGGTAAATGAGTAAAAAAATGTCTTGAAGGAAAAAGGAATTTAGTTCCAGTAAGCGGGAGGTTCGAGCTATCGAAGATTCAAGTTATAAGAATACATTAGCAAGAAAATATCTTGAAGGAAGACTCAAACTTAGTTTGAGTTAGCTTTCATTTAACAACTTGCTCGAATTTAGATTTAGCGGAAGTAAATATTACATTAGTAAGAAAATGACTTAAAGAAAGACTCGAATTTAGATCGATTTAACGAAGGTTTGTAATTCTCGCGGGAGGGTTCGAGTTATCGAGAGTTTGATTTGTCGAGAGTTTGAGTTATCGGGAGTAAATAAGGACGAAAATGGCTTGACTGGAAAACGAATTTAGTTTGAATTAGCGGGAGTTCGAGTTATCGAGGGTTCGAGTCACTGTCGAGTCAAATGTGCATTAAGAGATGGTATCATACCTCGTCTCAATGATCTGACTGGCGATGTCGGCGTTAGGATGCTGGCCAAACGCTTCGGGGTGATCCACGTTGGGAAGCATACTGATGTATTCCTGTTCAACGGCATGGATGGAAAATTACCACAAAACAAAAACAAAAAAGAGCTGTATTTAGATTAGGGGTAAAATATTATATATCTTAGGGAGGGGGGAGGGGGCTCCCATCCAATTTCCTGCAAAGAAAAAAAATGTACCAATACAAGTCAAACAAGAGCATCAGCGCCAAAAAGGTGCTCATGCTTCCCCCCCCCCCCCCTCCCCCCCAAATAGAAGTTTTGCTCACTTCCTCCTTACATATCTAGTGCGAGTAATAATTAACCCCTTATATATTCTCTTAGCTTTATTCGAATTTCACGCAGTCTAGACTTGGTTACTGGATCTTCACTTTGGCTCGGGCAGCGAAAGGCTCTGTAGCACTAGTTTAAGAATGAAAATGACACACCGAGAATCATACACTGCTCAGTCAGATGTGATATATTTCTATTTTTGATGCTGCTACATCGTGGAACACGCTGCCTTCTAAATTACGCAATGAAAATTCCTTACTTTTAAACAGAATATTAAACTTTATTTCAATCATCCTTGTTAATGATCATGCAGTTTCATATCTTAACTGTGCTCTACCACTCATCCATGTTTGTTATATCACTTGAGTTAATCGTCGTTTAACTTGTTTATTGTCGTGATTATTATTTTATACAGATCTCCATTTAAACCAGCCGCGCTGAATTAGACTTTCTGTGTAAATACTGTTTATAAATAAATAAATAAAAAACAAACAAATAAATAAACAAGTAAACAAACAAATAAATAAATAAGTAAATAAATAAATAAATTGATTAAAAATAAATAAATAAATTTTTATTGAAGAAATCCGTCTGACAAGTAGTGCAGATTATGCCGACACGCTTAACCCCCTATGTGTTGAAACCAACGGCGTCTGTGAGGATTTTGCAGCCATGACTTTGACAGGTTGGCAATAAAGATATAGTCTTTAACACTTATGCAAAACATGACAGTATATTAAGAACTTTGAGGTTCAAAATGCCAAAATTTACAAGCATGATTAAAAACGCACCTCAGGTTGAGAGTAAGAAAGCAACGTTTTTTCTGTAAAGTTTGATAATAGAACAGGGGAATTACCACAAAAATCATGAGAGAGCAGTGCAACTTCATATCTGACTTGGGTAAACAGGCGATGGCAACACACTTGGGTACGCATGAACTGAGTTAGATGTTGGGATCAGCCTTTGGAGTGAATATATACAGACACAAAAACATCAAGAACACCGAGCAAATTTTAGGCTGAGATCCTGAAAAAAGCAGTCAGAAGGTTAAGTTTCAGCCCCCCTTCCCCCTCAAAGACGTTCTTATAAGAAAAGTGTATATAATTAAGGTCGGTAACACGTGGTTCTTACCCTGTAGGACTGCAGCGGCCCATCCTTTGGAACGTAATAGGTGGGGAGGGAGGAGAGTCTGTCGGTAAAACAATCGTGATAGTGGGTTAGTTTTCAAAATCTTCTTTTTTTGCTTTAGGAAATGTAATGTTACTGGTCTATAGACTATAGGTAGAGCATTTCACTCACTTGAAGTAGGGCGTCTGAAGAGTCTGATCTGTAAACAACTCGTTAATATATGAGAGGAGCAGCTTTCTGTCAAAGTCATCTGTCACGTGACCTCCATAGTTCACTCCTGCCACCTAAAGTGAAGTAACCAAAATTTCTTTTTATTTGTTTCGTACCATAACAAAACATACCAAGATACTTTGAATTTAAGGTATCTACACCGGCAAAAAAGGGTCCACTTTGAACGCAGCTTTTGCACATTTCAATAAGTTAGAGCTATTGTACGCGATATTTTCCTACTTTTCATTGATTATAGATGAGATTGAAGCAGAAAAACTTTTTGCTCAAACGTAACGGAGGTGTTATTTCAATTAACATTTTCACTGACCTGAAAAAATGAAATTTCGTTTTTGCCCCGAATATTGCGAATATTAAAAAAAAATAAAAACGGGTTATGAAAAACCATTTACAAAGGCAATGACCTTTGTTTGGCCACGGTTATCCAATAAAAAATAAAAAAATTGAGCGTTATTATAACATTTTCCAATTTTGCAAGATCACAACAAAGCACGAATATTCATACTCGCCGTGCCAAACAAAGGCCTTTCCGTCATCTACCGAGCCATGTTTCTGCCAAATTTCATGGAGTAAAACAGAATATTCATGGAGAAAAACGTTTCGCCGTAATAGAAGGACAGTTGTAGACAAGGAATTATTGCATTTGCAGCGGTTAATCATTTGATTTTCCTCATATTTTGCTCTCATTCTCTTCCGTGGAAGCTGTTTTTTTTTTAACTTACCGCCATATTTGTTTTGTTTCCGCTGTTCAAAAGTACTTTGGACTCGTCTAAACCACAATTTTACTCCTTTGTTTTGATTTTGTTGTCCCGTCATTTGGACCCCCCACCCCGTCCTCCCCCATGCATAGATTTTCAATATGGTTGTACATAAAATACAAGCTTTGGCATGCAAGCAGCTTTAGGTTAGCTGATTAGTTTCCATAACAAGAATCAAGTTTTAATTAAGAACTGTTGCTATGGCAACAGTCGTTTCACAACATGTCCGCCGTCTTTTCCACCATCTTCGATTTTTCAAAAATTTTATTTTGAGCAAAACTGCAGCAAATTTTACTGAAATTAGTAGAAAACATGTGTTTGCAGCCTCAAATAGGAATGTAATTAAGAATAGAGTCGAAAAGAAGAAATTAGAACAAATTTTGTCAAAAAGTTCGGTATTTTCGACTGTCGATAATTCGGGACAGCAATAATTATATGGTACCAAACTTTGATGTTTATTTGAACAATTTTGGTGACCCAATTTTTTTTAAATTTTTACCGATGCAAATACTCTAAACTGTATAGATGACGACAGATCCTTTCTCAAAAATAAATACTAAACGTACTGATCAGCAGACAAGGGATGCCAAAAAATTAGGCGGAGCCACCCACCAAGCAACTACTGAATAACATCCAAAAACAAACTCTTAGCAGTTAAAGGTCTGTTCATACTACAAACGCAAACGCAAACGCAAGATGTAACGAAAACAAGCGTTATGGAAGTGACGGAGACACAGATGCAAGAAAAAGGAAATCTCCCTTTTTTGCGTCTATGTCTGCTTCCACTTGCTTTCTTTACTCTTGTATCTGTGTCGGCGTTCTAGTTCTCTAGTTCATGTGAACAGGCCTTAAGAAATCCAACAAAACACGTTAGATAATAAACGCATTATTACTACTGCTATTAATATTATCGTTGTTGTTATTACTATTATTATTATTTTAGAACAGAACAAGACACATACCAGGTACTTCAAAGCATCCCATGGTGTCTCTTCATACTCATCCAAATAAATGCTCAGTAAGTTTTCAGAAACCTGTGATTAAAAACACGAGGTGCAATATCATTAGTCGACGTCTTTACATGTTATTTATTGGTGAAAACACAAAGATGAAGAGTACAGTACTGTAGAATGTTTCAAATTGAACCAGTAGAAACATTTGGGCTCACACGTAGAAAAAAACCCAATGTGTACACGGTTACGGTGTGTTCAACATAAAACAGAACTTTGTACACTCCTTTTACCCAGTTCATCCTATCAACTACATGTATAGTTAACCGAGTCCACAACTATACAAAAGATAAATATTTTACCTCGAAGTCTGAGTCATTGAAGCCGTACTGTATATTCCAGCCCAACATGAGGAATTTCCTTCTCTCCAGCAGCACGCTGTGGAAGAAGCACAGAGCGAAGAGGAGTTTCTTGTACTTGTCCTGCTTGTGGCAGCGGCTGAACTGTTGTTCCGTGATCAGCTGGTACAGACGTTTCATGTTGGTTTTCAGTCCCTGTACACACAGACAAACAAAATAAGGATACACCAAATGACCAATTCATTAGGAAATAAGCTAAACTCAACAACAGTCTGTGAAAGATTTATCGGAAGAGACAAAAAACGGACTGACAAAGCTGCGATGTGGTTTAACCATTTCACTTACACTTGATACGTAGTTAAATTCTCATTATCTTTTTTCAGTACATTTCCAATAAAAAGTAGGGAGAGTTTTTCACTTCATCGTACAGAGTTTTGAGTAAATCAATTTGTTATAATCTCGCAACCAAATCAATTTACTTTACGTACTGATTATCTGAAGAGAAGATAGATGTTGGTAAACTTTATATGAGTGAAAAAGTTAACGAAGCAAAAGGATACATAGCCAGCAAAAATGCAGACGAGAAAATTACAATTGCACAAAATTGGCTAGTCATAAGTGGATGAGTAATTTCTGTGCATTTTTTTTTTACTTGTCAGGGAAAAAGTTAGCCATTCCCCAAAGACATATGTCTCCGTCCCTTATTCAAGGAGTTACGATTTTAATTTTCGCCATACGAATAATTATTATATTATGACGACAATGACGATGGTGGTGATGATGATGGTGATGGTAATGGTGATGATGACGGTGATGATGATGGTGATGATGACGGTGATGATGGTGATGGTGATGATGGTGATGATGATGGTGATGATGACGGTGATGATGACGGTGATGATGACGGTGATGATGATGGTGATGATGGTGAGGAAGATGGTGATGGTGATCATGGTGATGATGGTGATGGTGATGATGATGGTGATGATGGTGATGTTGATGGTGATGATGGTGATGATGATGGTGATGATGATGATGATGGTGGTGATGATGATGGTGGTGATGGTGGTGATGATGATGGTAATGGTGATGGTGATGGTGGCGATGATGATGGTGATGATGATGATGGTGGTGATGGTGGTGATGATGGTGATGGTGATGGTGATGATGATGGTGGCGATGATGATGGCGATGATGATGGTGATGATGATTACGTTGGTTACCTTGGGCGGCTCGGTGGTCATCTTGATGGTGATGATGGTGATGATGATAGTGATGATGATGGTGATGATGATGGTGATGATGATGGTGAGGATGATGGTGATGGTGATGATGGTGATGTTGATGGTGATGATGATGGTGATGGTGATGATGGTGATGATGGTGATGGTGATGATGGTGATGATGGCGATGATGATGGTGATGATGATGATGGTGATGATGGTGGTGGTGATGATGGTGATGATGATGGTGATGATGATGATGGTGATGGTGATGATGGTGATGATGATGGTGATGATGGTGATGATGATGGTGATGATGATGGTGATGGTGATGATGATGATGGTAATGATGATGGTGATGATGATGGTGAGGATGATGGTGATGGTGATGATGGTGATGTTGATGGTGATGATGATGGTGATGATGGTGATGATGATGGTGGTGATGATGATGGTGGTGATGGTGGTGATGATGATGGTGATGGTGATTACGTTGGTTACCTTGGGCGGCTCGGTGGTCATCTTGATGCCGACCTGTAGGATGGAGATGGGGAATTCCGGATGCGGACTGCTGCTCAGCCACAGCCTGAAGTCTGGGTGGGGCTCCTCCACTTGGAGCTGTTCAACCAGTTTGTCCAGTTGGGGCATCCAGCTGAGGGACAAGTGACAGTTCGCCAGGAACACCCAGTTGCCCTGTTGGAAGTCGTACGCGTATCTTATGTCTACATTCTATGACTTCTTTTCATGACGTTATTATATTTCAAAAAATCCATGACCTGAAATTCTGAAAAGGTCTCAAAAATCGATGATCAACGAAGCTGTTTGTTATAAATTGACGACATAATTTTGCTTCTTTCGCACACAAGTCTGATTTTCAATGAACAGTCTTTCAGGTGTACGAGCTCTTGATTATGACATGTTGATTTTCCGAGTTTTCCATTATAGCCCAAGCATTATACTGGATCAACCTAGAATTAACTGCAACAAAACGTTTTTTTGCGGATTTCACATCCACAGGGCCACTTGAACATCATATGAAAAATGTAGTGGATTTTGATACATTTTTTATATGATGTTCAAGTGGCCGTGTGGATGTGAAATCCACAAGAAACTTACTGTTGCAATTAGTTCTAGGTTGATCCCTTCTTTTCGCTAAAATGCCTGAACTATATCCACACGCATTCCTATTTAATGGACAGAAGGGGTTACAACACACCTTTGTGAAGAGACAGAAAAAAGGATGACCAGGAACAAGTAGATCAATAATCCTAAAGGTGGATCTAGTTTGCCTTAAATACACACTTATTTCGAGAAAGGTCGTCTCGCATATGGGTCCATATTCAGACTGAAAGGAATTATGGGTTGTAAAAAAACATAGAAAATACGCAATAAGAAGATCAACAAAAAACTCATCTCAGCATTTCCGTGCAGAAACATGATGCTAGTGTTTTACGCCTTCATATTTGACAACCCATAATGCCTTGCGGTCTAGGTACGTGCCAATATACGAGACAGCAATTTTTGAAATAGCTGCATCAGGGCCTTGGGAATAAGAGGGGGGTATGAAACAAAATGTTTACTTTTAGAACCCTGTTTTGTCTTAATTGGTTCTAATCTCTAATCTTCAAATCTTTCCCCTATAACAAAAAGATGACCTCCCTAGCTTAAAAATGGTTCCTGCCTACGTCCCTGTGTTTCAAAGCTAATCAAGAACACCCTGTTATTACGACCGCATTCCTCAAAGTAATAAGGGATGGCAAGTAAAGAATCAGTCAGCCAATAACACGCAAGTAAACCCAAGATATCCTTGTATACAACTCACGTCCTTGACTCCCTCCTTGATCATCCTCGTAGCAATAGGAGCCTGTCCTTGACCCAACGACAGCGCGTGGAAACGATTTGACATCCCGGAGTTCTCGGCTAGTTGCAACAATGCACTCGTAGGATCCTACACAAAATTGACGTCATCCACATGAGCTTCTGTATACATTAAATCAATATATTCGCACGGCATTCATGGGAAGCAAATTTCTACTTTATTCATTTATTTCTTGCTGTAGTGGCAATCAGTATACACGATAAAGCTGATCTAAACGAGTCGTATAAAAGAACTTGAAAGTTTAAAGCGGCTGAAATGCGTTCTTAAATACAGTAGAATTTTAAAAATCGCTTCAAATTTCCAGCACCGATCTGTGTGATTTCACCAGGAGAATGCAATAATCAACAAACGTAAAGAGACTAAAACTGTATTATCTTTAATTTATTTCGTATTCAACTCTCGATTTTTTTAGATGAATACTGTATTTAGGAGGGCAGGGGAGGAAGAGGGTGTGGAGGGGGGGGGGGAGGGGGAAGTTGGCAGAACAGTACGAGTTTGATCAGCAGACACTTACCACCCCTGGTGAAAGCACAAATATGAGCGGTGTCTTGGTGGAGGAGTCCTCGACCACGGACGCCATATCCAGCACGGGGGGTTCAACAAACCTGCAGACAATCGCAACAAAAGTTATGCGATACGAGCAGTATGTTTCTTGGAAAACTATGGGGAACTCATCCGCCCTTTGTCAGGTCTTGTTTTAAATCCTACGGGGATTCCACACCGCATCCCCTCCACCCAGCAGAGGCCGGGGAGAGCCCTGACATGACTAATGAAATTAAAAACTCAAATGTGAAACAATGACCGGCAAAACAGTGCGCAAATAACCCCAAGTTTTGCACCTCAATCTTTCATGTCTGTGTTGAAATTTTCTCATTTTGCCACTTATCCTTTCGTTATATGTCAAACTAAAAGCTAACACTGTCATTTAGGGTGTATTAGCTTGACCGTACTGCATGCGGATTAAGTATATATGGATTGAAAAATCTTATCCCTTCAACTAAGCAGTGTGGAATGTTTAAGTTCCTCCTAATTCATACTACAAGATATTGTTGTTTAGTTCTACTTAAGTATATTTAGAATTTTTCTCAAGAGTATTCCGATTATGTAATAGGTGATATCTTTCGTGACGTCAATGTTTGCGTTTTGCTTTATTAGCATACGAACTTACCGGGAGAAATAATCCTGCTAATCAAGAACTGAATTTAAAACCTAGAAAACTAACTTATCAACAAAACTTGCAGCGTTTTACGTTCAGTTTTTGAGAATATATTGGCTTTCAAAAATATACAAAATAATTGGGTGGCAAGATCATTAATGAGCCAAACATTTTCTGTAAAAACTCGCGTTTTTAAGCACACGTCACACAAAATGCATTTTAAACATGTTGGATTGAAATTTTCTGACAAAACTTATCTTTCAAAGCCCTATCGTTATTCACATTTGGTGTGTGCTAATGACGTAAAATGTACACAATGACGACAGAAAAGATTCGTCTATAGTCCTAAACCAACGCACCCTATTAACTTATAAAACTCCAAATATTATAGCAAAACATTACATTGACTTAAAAGTTTTCTTTTTGAAGCACTGTTTGACCTGTACGCTTACCGAAACCCATCTTTCCAATAGTTTTTACTGACCTATTAGGTACAAGCAATTTATTACATCAGTTTGCTGGGTATACACTGGTAAACATGAATACATGTACAGCTATCATGGTATACGTACTTTGATCCCAAGTTATTGACGATAAAGGAGGTCGCACAGAATGACACGCGGTCGGGGCGGAGGGAGCGAACGATCAGCATCTTCTGGAGCTCATTACACGCGTTTTCCCATTCACCTGTCAATCAATCAATCAATTAATCAATCAATCTTCAATCAATCAATGATTCAGCAAGTCAATCCCTTGACCTATCAATCAATAACAAGTCAATCGATCATGCAATCAAACAATGACTAACAAATCAGTTCCTTGACCTATCAATCAGTTTAAAAACAAGTCGACCAATCAATCATTCAGTTGATCAACCAGCAATTGACCTGACTGAAACTTATGACACTGTCTGGCACCGTGGCATATACCTGAAGTTGCTATGCATACTCCCTGATGTTAACTGTGCTATGATCCAAAACCGCTCATTAAGAGAAAGAGAAAGTCCCGCTGAACGGCCTCCCTCAGGGCTCTGTGCTTACTCTGATCCTCTTTAATATATACATATCTCGAAGCAGTTCCTGTATGTGGACGATATAGCATCACCGGAGTTTCTGGTACCTTCGACTCAGTCGAGCACATCCTTGAGGCAGATCTGGCTACCCTAAGCAGCTATTTCAACCTGTGGCATCTATAGGTTAGTTAATCCAAGACATTGTGGTCCGTAGTACACCTAGCTCGCTGACTTGCAAACAGGTCTATTACCATCATGCACAAAGGCTCGAAGCTCAAGTTCGATCGAGAGCCAGTCTTCCTTGGGGTAACCCTGTACCGCAGTCACACATTTAAGTCTCACCAATAGGGCGTCGCTAACACGGCAAGGGAAAGAGTGAACCTGATCAAGGAATGTGCCGGGAGCACCTGGGGTGTGAACTTCACCATCTTCCATACATCTACCTTTTCCCGGGTCTATTTTACGGCGGAGACTGTACGCTGCTCTGGTTTGGGCCCACAGCTGCCGTACCAAGCTCGTGGACAACGCAGTGAACGAGACCCTCCACTTGATCACCGGCTGCTTGGTACCAACCCCTGTTGATGTGCTACCTGTCCTCGCCGGCACTGCGCCGAGCCACATCTGGCGCAACAACCATGCGACTCACTGGTACCCTTACCAACCCCAGTTGATGCACCAGCTCAGCAACTTCGATTTAACTGTCATACCAAACATCTCTTGCGGGTGTACAGTCGCACCAAGTATTTTATACAGCTGTTTCTAACTATGTCGTCTATGGAAAGCCATGTCCGAAGTTTCACCGGTCATTTTCTTTATTTTAGACGGGCATTGACCGCCTGCCGGCCGATATTTTGAGCTCTGTTACATGATGTAGTGGAACATGTGATTTGTGTGACATTGAATTTAGAATACACTAGATAATCGCAGTTTATAATAAAAGTCAGTATAGAGCTTTTTTAGAAGTGATTATTTTCAGTGTTTGCAACTCATGCTATCCAAAGAGATGACCGCGAGCTTAATAATATTTAATACGACTATCAGTGGATCTCCGCAGATAAATCAATATCAGAAACAGTTTAAGTAATCAACAGCAGAAAAGCACATTTATTATCACGCTCAACCTCGAATGTTCTCTACACTGTGAAAAGCCGGACATAGTGGCAAATCATGCAGAAGAAAACGGTTCATCTTTGGCGATATTTTTTCATGAGTTCACATTTTGTCAGCCTAAGTTCTTTACAACACCAGTTCAGCCCGTGGGGGGTGGGGGGAGGGTGTTCGCCTACAGCACTTCGTGCTGACACAAATTAAGTCATAAAATTGCAGCTTAAACAGCAACAGCTTTCGAAAGTGTTGTCTCGATTTTCTAAACGGCACGTAAGGTGTGCCCGAAAAACCTTTCCTAGCGTAAACCACAAGCCTAATCGCTATGGTTTCTACAATGGCACGAAAGCTGCGCTATCCGGTATGGCATAAACGAGGCCCAAAGCTGGGTTGACTACAAAAGCCTAAACCAACCCTTTTGTTGACAGTTTGGAAACTTAGTATGAAAATACTGCAAACTAAACCGTCACCGAATAGCGGTTTACTTGTCCTCTTTTTCTTTCAAATTCTTACGAAAATATTGATATAACCTAGCAAAAGTTATCTAAAGGTTCGAATTATTTATCGCGTTTGATATTTAAGTTTCTTCGTCGTTATGACGTCATGAAACGATCGTTGTTTTAAGAACTGTTCAACAGTGTATTACCCTACAAACTAAGTAGCTTACGTGTATTTTGAGTCCAACTTTTGTATTATGGCTGTTAGACATTTGCAACAATTTGCAATTAGGAAATACTTAAAAACTAACCCTTCAGCCTAGAGTTTCATCAAACACAACTTATGTAGTTATCCATTTTTTCATCATTTCAAGACAATACAAACCAAACTCTTGGGGGAGGAGGTGTTTTTCCAGAAATCTAAAAATAAAATGATAACCTGGGCCGTAGCTAGACTCAAAATTAGGGGGGGGGGGGACATTTGCCCGGCCCTGCTAATCACTGCATTATACTAACAAAAATACTCTTTTAAAATTAACTTCCGGTCCAAAATT
>JAOEJI010914024.1:0-13590 GCA_025448255.1 Umimayanthus chanpuru
CAGTACACGTCTTGTGTACGGGCAGTAGACGGGCCAGTACACGCGGTCAATCCTGGTGTGTAAGGAACCCGTACACGATCAGTACACTTCAGTACACATCCGTACACCTCTTGTGTACAGGCCGTTGACGGGCAGTATACGGGTCAGTACACAAGGCTTTTTGTGCCGTGTAAAATAATAAAATTGTCAGAAATCGCCAACAAATCATCATTTTGCCGTCAGTTGCGCGTCGATTTTCAGACATCATCGGGAGTCTTTCAAAAAAAAATTCAACAATCCATTGTGCTTCCAGTTTCTGATAAGACTTGAAAAAATATGGGAAGAACCCTGACGCATCCGACCGACCAGAACACTTGTTGTTGTCACATGGTGCCAGTACCTCGCTCCCAGTGCCATCCTGTCCTCGTTCCCAGCCGTCTCCAGTTGGTATCCCCGTTCAATTTACCTAGAACAAGAGGCTTTATAAAAAGCCTAACTCGGCCCGAACCTTGCCGTATGCTTGGTAATTATTTTTTAATGGACTGACACAGCATATACTTGATCTCATAAACTACATGTAGCTTACATGAAGTGCAAGGATGCTGGTAAAGGAAAATGGCCGGTAATCATTTGGTGGATTGTTTATCACGTTTATATGGTATGCTATAACTTTTCTGAATTATCTTGATATATCAGTCGACTTTGAAATGAAGAGAAAAAAAAACTTTAGTTACTTCAAGAAATAAAAAGAAAAAAGATAAAAGAAAGAAAAAAGAAAAAAAAGTTTGGTAAGCGTTCACCGGGAATCGAACCCGGGCCAGCAGTGCCTTTTTCTAGCGTTAATCTTAAGACACTGTTTACATAATACATATAAATAAGAAGATAAATATTAAATATATACTAGTAGAATAGTAGGAATAAAAGGTAACTAACAAAATACTTTTTAAATAAAAATGTCTTAAGCTTTATTTTGAAAAGTGGTAGCGATGCGATGTTTCGAAGTTCAGCGTGTAGACGGTTCCATAAATTCGGTCCGCAGATGGAGAAAGCACGATCTGCCGTGCTCCGCTCGGAACGGGAGACCATGCGCGGTACTTCCAGTAATAGCCGGTGCTCAGATCTGAGCCCAGAGCGTAGAGCAGCTCGCCGGCCAAGAAGATCTTGAAGATATCTAGGGCCATGTCTATACACACATTGAAATACCATGAGAAGTATCTTGAATTAGATCCTGGCCTTGACTGGAAGCCAGTGCGGGTCCTTAAGCACCGAGTTGATGTGGCTCTATTTCGGAATCCGAACAACGACCACAGGCTTTATAGTTTTGGACGAGATACAGGTGGTGAATAAGAGACTGGTTGCTGCCATAGACAAGAGATACGTACTTATCAGAGACACTGCAGAATAATGAGAGCTCATTCAGTGACGTCAGAAACCGGGGAAGAGTACATTTCATAGGCAGGGAGGAGCTGCGGTGTGCAAGCACGGAGTTCACGCGTGATTTTATTGATTTTTTCAGAAAAGAAGTCAGCAAACTCATTAGCAAGGATCACAGGTGAGTCGTGCGGTGGCAGCGGGGTTCTCAGCGGTTTATGTAGGAGGTGGTTCATTTTTTTAAAGAGGGCTTTGTGGTTGCCATTCAATTCTTGAACTCGAGCAGCATAGAACGGCGTTTCTGCTCTGTAAATCAAGTTAAGCACTTTATTTCTTAATTCGATGAACATGCGACGATCAACTTCAAGTTTGGTGATACGCCATCGGCGTTCAAGTCGACGGCAGATTTGTTTGGCTTCAGCAATGTCACTAGTAAACCACGGTTGGCAAGGTCTTTGCGCCACACGTATTGTCACCAGCGACGCATGATCGTCAAGTATACCTGTTAAGGTACTCTGGTATTGCCGAGCGAGTTCTTGGAGGCAATTTGAAGGGGACCTAGGAGAGGACTGGACGTAAAACGTGGGTTTTGGCGCACAGGGCGATTTCCCTATGACGACTTCCGGTTTTGAAACACAGGGCAATTTCCCTATAAAATGAATAATTAATCATCTAATTAATTATTCATGTAGCATCTCCTGCGGAAAGACTTCGATTCTGTGACAGGGTCATATTTTCGTTTTGTTTTTAAAAAAAAAAACTTTCTTTTTTTCTTTATGTAAAATGGAACAAAAGAAAGTCAGAGAATTGAAGTTCATTGCTAAAGAATTAGGATTAAGAGGCTACCAGCAAACTAAGAAAACATGAATTAATCAAAAAATTAATGATCTTCATAGAAATAATCCTGTTTCAACTTCTTCTAATATTTTGGATGAACCAGTTCCTGATTCAGACGAGTACTCATTAGGTCCTGACGAATATCCTGAAGTTATTGAAGATATAAACATATCGTTAAAATTCATCTGACATTCACAATTTTGATTATGAATACTGTTTTGTTTTTTAACAAGAAAATATAAATTTTAAGAAAAATGATTTTGATTTTTTTATTTCATGTTTTTCTTTATATAAAATGGAACAAAAGAAAGTCTTAATTGAAGTCCTTGGCTAAAGAACCAAATAACCAGAAATATCGTTGCGAACATAGAAGTGTTAACTATCGATGCAAGGACTGCAATGGTAGTCAAATATGTTCTCCGGCATGAAAAGCGAAAGCATTGCTGTAAAGAGTTCAGTACATAGATTTTCAAGACGATCTCGCTACAATTGCAAGATTCAGATAATTCAATCCCCGATTCAGTGAGACACATTAAGAGAAACTGTGTTCTGTGGGATAAAATGTAACAGCGGATGCGGTTTGTAGCCGAACGATATTGCAGGTATGTTTAATTTAGGTTTTGGATTAAGAGTTTCCTTTAATAGAGTTTTACCAGAAGCGAGACCTAACTCTCGTTTCGTCTCACTTTAAAACTTTTTACTGCTTCGAAAACTATTCCGATCGAATACGGAAATCCCTTCATCTTTGCCTTGGAACATCACGTTTGGTTTCCCAAAGACATCTTCTGTTTTAAATTTAGAGAAATTAGAATAAGGATATCGCTCTAGAAACCGCTTCCACAAATCCGTTATGTTATTTTAAATGACATAATGGCTATGAAGTAAACACTGGATTATACAGAAGAGGTCTAAGATCTTCGCTCGGTTTCGCCCCACAATTGAGAATCAAAGTACAGCCTAAGTTTATTTATCTTGAACAGAAAGACTATGTTAAATACCTTGGTGTGCTGCTAGACAACAAACTTTCTTGGAAACCCCACATTGACTATATAAGTAACAAAGTCAGTAGAATAGTCGGCATTTTAAGCAAACTAAGACACTCATTACCAAAAAATATTCTGCTAAAAATATACAAATCACTTTTACAACTGACCATTGCTTCTATACGAAATAAATGCCTGGGCTCAAGCTAGCAAAAAGATGCAAGATAAACTGTTACTCTTGCAAAAGCGTGCTCTCAGATCGATATTTTTCGTAAATTCAACCCACAGTGCGATACCGCTATTCTCCGAAACTGATATCTTACCAGTGACATTACTTTACTCAGTTTTATTCAACTGCTCAATTAGTGTATGATGTGAACTACAACTTTGCTCCGGCTAACATTAGTGACGAAATGGAAATCTCGTCTTAGTTGCCTCAAGATACCCCAGGAGGTATACAGAAATCACACAACGAGACAACAAACACGGTGAGCAAACTTTACTTTGTATGTTGTATCCCAGTTTCTACGACATCGTAAAAGTTGTATTTACCTCCTTACAAGTTAATTTATATATCTGACCCCAAAACCGCCAACGCGAAAATATATTACAGCTTGGACTGCCTGTGATAAAACACAATAGCGGCACTACTAAATAGTAGTAGTAGAATGAGGGTTCTGGAACAGGCGGGATGGGCGGGATAGCCACGCCCCCTAGATGACGTCAAGGGGGGGATCGGATGACGTCATGGGCGGGATGGCTTAGTTATGTCTAAACCGGTTTGAACCTGTTTGACGAGCGCCACCGGTCTGATTGGTTTTTAACTCGTTTGACTGGTTTATTTTCTGAGGGTATATCAATGAGATAGTAAATTCATTTGATTCATTCGAAGTTATGGATTCCTCCAAGTTTGAAACACTAGAAGGCACATACCTTAAAAGCTGCGCTGTACAGACATGCAAGAAACTGAATGAGATTATTGATGAGCGCTGCTGTGGATGGAAGATGACATGGAATAATCAAGATTGTTTGATGTTAACACAAGTCGAGAAAGTAGACTTGTATTTGAAGAGGCTCGATGTATGAATTTATCTGACGTAGAGAAAACAGTGAAAGATTGTGTATCTGCTCTTCTACCCCAGACTAAAGAGCAAATCAAGTTTTGGTATAGCATACCAAAGGACCCACGAAAAGAGAAGACTTAGAAAGCCAAAATTAAGAAACATGTTGTCGACATCATGAACTTTACTTGGTTTTAAGAGCAAGAACTAGATGAACCGGTTTAACTGGTTTGTTGCTCTAAAGTATATATCTACGTGAAAAGGGTGTCAAATCATTTGAAAAGAGACTCGGTGAGTGCAAGTTCATACGAAATCAATGAAAGAAGGCAAATAAATGTCACCTATACCAAGAAAAGATATGGTTAATACCCCAATAACCAGCAGGAGCTATACCTGGCCTCGCCCATCTTCAGTTGTTAAGAAGCAAGTCCACCTCACCATTGATAAAGTTGAAGCCGAAGACAGACACAGGCGAATAGAACAACAACTGTTTAAATGTCATGCTGTTGTTATCGTAAAAACTCTTGCTGACATGGTGCGAGAAGAGTGTTACGGTTGCCAAGTGAACCATCCAAGTCAAAAGCATCATGATGTGTGTCTTTTTATGACATTCAACCAACAAGTGGATTGTTTCTGGAAGAGGCTTTAGACAGAGTTGACGAAGTTCAAGTCACTTCAGCCTGGACCATCGCATTACAGAAACTATATCCAAATCTAAATGGTCTTGACTTGATCATGTACAACTACCAATGGGAGTCTGACGATTTGAGATGGGACAAAGGACTCGAACGACTGAAGTGGCTTGTCAAGAACTTACACCTCTAATATCAACAATGAGGTTTAACTGATTATTACAGCAATACAAGAAATGTTAAGTGGGACCACATTTGTAGGAGTAATACATCTATAAAAAGAATTGTCAATAATCAATTTATTACAAATCAATGTAATCAACAACTAGATATTACGATGAATAAAATCAATGAAATGAAAATGACATTTGCTTTTTCTTCTTTACATGATACTTTGTATGTGAAAATGGGAAATACTTATTTACAAATTCGTCCACGAAAGAATCATTCATATGTTTATTTCTTGTAAACGTCCGAACTATAAAATCCATACTATTCCCTCTACATCTGCGGATAACATAGTAGACACAATACTGTCCGCACACTCTTGGATTTGAAATCTGTAAGTCTTTCTTGTTATGGACCCATTCTTCACAATTTGTTTGGAGGAAAGTTAAAAAGGATCTTGTATACATCTCCGGGGATTCTCCATATGAGTTGAAGAATTCGCCTTTCTTATCTTTTGTAAAGTAAAAGGCCACCCAATGACTTCCTATCTTTTCTGCTGGATCCACATTAGCAACATAGGCGCTGGGATAAGCCTTTATCCACTTAGGTAAGAAGGTCGGACGGATAAACACCTTGAAACTGCTGCTTTGCGATCTTGTCTTGTTCTATGACTTCCTTTAACTGGAATGTGTTCATTTCTAAGACGAATCCAAGAGGACGTTTCTAGAGTGATCGATTTCCAGTAGAGCATCAAACTCTGCATAAGCCAACACGTTCACAGTCTGTTGAAGTGCTGTCGTAAACTGAACTTCAATTCGCAGATTCCCTTGTTTTATGGGATTGAAGGTTTCACCACTGGACAGATCTGGTGTGAGGTTGAAACAATAGAGTGTATAATCGCTGGAATAATCACCACGAGAGATCTGATTACCATGATCCCCAAGCATTTTTCCTGTTCCACTGAACAGCGACTGATATCCTTGAACGAATCCTTGACCTCCAGCAGCACTGCACTTCAATTATAATGGTTTCTGTGGAACTTGACTGCCATCCGCAAATACACCAAGAAACCGACCATCGTAGTTTTTGAAATTATAAGGGTTCTTAGCATATGATCCATTATATGCAGCGTTGTCTACTATTGCAAGTACAACTCGTTCGGGTAGCTGGCCTGTAAAGATGTTGTCTTGAGAAAAGCTGAGAGCACCGGTTGTGATGTTGAAGACTTTGATTTCTGTCCTTCTAATTGGGTACTTGGCTGGTGTTTTTCTTAAACTTTCAGCTATCACCAAAGAAACTGTGGGGTTTACTTTCACTTTTCTAATGAAAACAACAGCATCTTCAATAATGACCTTGTATTTTGGATCAGCTTCCCCAGACATCAGACAGAATTCGTTCTTCGAGCGTGAGAATTTTAGTTTCATATCAACATAATCCAATATATAACGCCCTTGAAAAAATAAATCTGCATGGATCGGGCCAGCAAGCTCGATACTAGCACTCTTGTTCGAATGTTTGTATCTTGTAATAAGACCGAGGTTACCACCAGCAGCAGCTGCTTTTGTCGGATCGGTCTCATCCATTGCTCCTGCAGTGTCTTTGTAAAACAACCCACTTGTTAACCTTGTTGTCTTAGCTTCACTTCCATAATTAAGTAGTGTTCCCAGCATAGCTTGGTATGCATATGTATTGGATCCAGATGATACTAGTTTTCCATTTAACGTCACATCCACTGGACTAAACAGGGATTGGGGGAATAGATTAACAGGAGCTACTTTCTTGTCTGTAACCACACTACCATCCTCACCAACAACCTTTGCCTTGACATAGATCCAGGACTCTGCCAAATTAAGGAACTCGGAACTACCATCAATAGAAAATTCAATAGGACCAGTCTCTGTGATGTTGGACATTGAGTGGGCATCGTGCCATCTACCATGTTCTTCAGATGTTTGAGTTGTGGGTACAGTAAACAGTTGTAATGCACTGTTCATACATTCAGCCGAGTCACGATGTACAAATGCAATTCTTAATTCCAAAGAGGATAATCAACTAGACGAAGCTTTTTTGGATTTCGTATACCAAGTATATCGATTATTCTTCGCTTGTTCGCTGGCTGTCTTGGAGATGTTTTCGCTCTTTTAGCTGGAACACTTGTGGTTGAGTTGGATATGTGACCTCTTTTTATACTTTGTGTCTTCCTCCCTTTCTTACTTGGACTTTGACTTGCCTTTGAGGGTGCGCGTTGTTTAATTCCCCCACCACTCAGCGGTGTCATAGTATTAATGAGGGCATTCACAGCTTGACCTTTTAACACATTACCAGTTTGTCTTGCACGGGTTGTTGCTGCAGATCTAATGCCCTTACCGGCTAAAACATCCTTTGCCACTCCCATCCCTGTGCTTACAGCTGCTTTTCCAAGAGTCCAAGTTTTGCACCAGACTTAAAAAGAGGTATAGCAGAACAAAACAGACTCCGAAACATAGAACCCAATCCATAACCGCGTTGAATGCCAACACCACGAAAACCTGGCAGAGCGCTACCCCCATGTTGATTTTGTTGTAAGATCAAGTTCCTATATATAACGCATGTTATCTAAAGATAGAACGGTTTGCTTCTCTTGAAGTGTAGTGTCACAATCAACTTCCCATTTTCAAATGGCACAAGCTGGTTTGTATCATCCTTTATATTGCATTGGATTCAGTTGATGAATTTCCTGCTCACTGGTTAATAGAATGGATTTTCAATTGTTTTGGTTATTGTTTGCCCATCGCTACCCTCGACGTTGACAATACGAAGAAGAGGAACCATGGCATCTCCTACCACTTGCGCATCTACTAAATCAGAGTACACATACAGGGAATGAAATCCAGCGCTAAACTAGCCACATGGGGGCTTACAGTTGTCTTGGTGATAGGTACATCCCTATCGAACCCTGAAACAGCTGCCATTCCGTCGCCAAACAGTAGGTGCAAATTACTCTTAATCCTGACCTTGACGTGTCTGGTAATTTCATCGAAAGTTAAAATCAGATCTTTTTGTGTTCTTCCGTCCAGTTGTTTGGTCATGGCCTTAAAAAAGTTGTTTCACTGTTTGGTAGTATCCAGCTGGTACTTCAAATCTATTGACAGGCTCACTTGCACATCTGGTGTAAAAAACATTTGAAAGTTCACGTATATTGTTCCAAGTATGCGGATACTTGATTTCACTCAAGGCAAATACCCAGTCTCCTGCGAGATCTAAGGGTTGAGGTAAGTGAACAGTAAAATCTGACAGAGTATTCTTGGGATATATACCCATAGACGAATTACTTGGAAGCGTGAGATAAAACTGTCCATCTATCTTAAAGGTTTATCGCAAATGACTTAAACAACACACAACAGCTTTTTTTATTATATTACTTTATTACTACATCTTTATAACAAAAATAGAATTTGTTTGCAAATTACAAATGGTTAGATTATAAAGGTATCAAGACTTCCTGCTTTCTATAGATTGTAGTATTTCTCGTGGAGGTATTGGTTTAATCTCTCCCTCCATCAAGTTCCGATGCTTGAATGATTACTTTTCCACCAGAACAAGAAAGAATACAACAGACTTGACGAAAAATGCTTTCCAGTTGAATTGTAGGAAATCTTGGTGCACAACAGCAAGACATCCTTTTGGTATGCCGTTTCAACATGAAATGAGACAACATTTACACCATCCTTCTTTTTATTCATACCAGACTGGAAAATTGAGGTTATACCAAAGAAAAGGTGGTATCTTGGGAAAAAGGTTTGGATTGGAGAGTTCCAAAAGAGCCTCCCATTCGTCTCTGGTAAGTTGGTATTCTTTGCATATCTCACAAAGTAAAGCAAGCGCCCCACCTTCATGGCACCGTCTTGCACTATCTCATCATGGATTCTAGTTAGCACTGTCAAGGGATAATTTGTCTGAACTACCTCTAACGCTGGTAGCAAAAATTATTTTGCTACCATTCGAAGAAGGAAGACATATAACCTCTTCATACTTTCGCATTAGTCAAGAAATGAGACATATATGCAGTTTAACACCTTTTTATTACAAACACAAACTGGACATACAATTTTAAAAAAATCGAGTTTTCAATTCCTAGTAAGGTAACCATTTCCCTTTGGAGAGTGTGGGAGAAAGGACTTTTCGAAGTATTTTTGGAGTCTTCCGAGGTGAAGATGATTCTGTTCTAGGTGGAGATGGTAGAAGTCGAATCGGTTCTTCTACTCCTTCTTCAGATCTGTTCTTATACTGCGCCATCACATTTTTACCAATCCAACCGAGTCATGTGGAGTGTTAATTTTAGCCAACCCACGAGCAAAAATCTGCCAACCATTAGGATCAAAATTCTTTCTTGCCTTCATAACATCACGCACTAAATCGATTATTTGGGCAGATGGAATCACTTTTACATAATAGATCAGTTCTCCTCGACTGTTCCAGTGCATTATATCTTTGTTGTTCTTTATTTTATTCAAGAGCAGTCGCGCGCGGCTTCTAGTTGTCTTTGGCACGCTATCCAAGATTTCTTGTTCGATTGCATAAGAATTGTCTTCCACGTCATTTTCTTCTGAGCTGGTATTCTCGGAAGAGTTGTTGATTACTTTGACACAGAGAGAGTGGTCTTTCTTTCTCTCGTAGTAGTTTAGGTATCTCTGAAGTATTTGATTATATAGTTGCACTTTCGCATGGTCGGACACATCCTTGCGCCCTAATATGGCTTCCATCTCACCGTCTAAGGCTGTTAACTTTTGGGTTAAAGGCGAGGATTCCACATTCCGCTGATACTCTATGCTTGATGAAAGTGTTCGGGGGCCAGCACCATTCTTTTTGCGTGATTCATTTTCACAACAGACTTGCTAGTGCAGAAAGTACAGGTGGTAATAACACTGAAGAAAGTTCCCTCCCTGTTGGAGTATGAGCTGTTTTTTTTCTACAGAGAGAAATTCCTCTGTCAGCAAGGGGGTGTAGTGTATTCTTATGACGTGAAAGTTTCTGTTTCTGACTCGGTGATATCGGCACTGTTGCTTGTAGTACGTTCAACACACACTCGCACAACGCTTTTACAAGCTTGTTGTCAGCAGTCTCTAAGATAGCTTTTCGTTGCTTTGAATTGCACTTGCTTAGAACCTTCAAGAAGTCAATATTATCCTTCACAATCTGAGACATCGTATGGAATAAACTGATGTCTTGTGTTCACTTGCTTTTATGCTCTCTGATGACGTAAGCGTATTGTGTCTCGCCTGGAAATATATTCGTCCTCACTCTAAATTCTGACGGTGTTGAAGAACGGAAGTCCAAGAAAAGATAAGAGAAAGGACGAGAAGTAGCGTCTTCATATGCATCCATTAGGAACTTGTTATTGCTTGGAAAGACTTTCTTAGCTAGTTTAATGATTTGAGAGTGATTGCGAGGTGACTTAAAGATGACAAAATACGAGGCATTCAACGAAATCATACGCATTTCCTTCCCCTGATAAAACAGGTTGTGGAAGATGAAGATAACTGAAAGATTGTTATGCCGGCATTTTGTAAAAAGTCGTGTCATGAGTTTGTTACTGCACAATTCACTCATTAAATCATCGATCACCAGTAGGTTACGGTAGCGTGGATCTAACATTTCTTGAATGTCACCTGGTTATCCTTCCACGAAGGTAATGTGTGGTAGTTCTTGTTTCATCTGGTCAAATAGTGGCTGGTATGCACCATAACAATAAAGGATTTTCTAAGGTGCACCGTCAATCATTTGTTCACCCAGTTGTAGCAAACGATGAACAAAACTACTCTTGCTTGAAAGGCTTGGTCCTGATATGATCGAAGAAAAATTGTGCTTGAGACGGGTATCCATAGTATTAACTGAAGATCGAAAGCAGATGTTTTCTTTTTATAGCATTCACAATGCCAGCCAATCACATGACAAATGTTTTTGTGTGTATTGATTTGATTTGATATCAATACTTTGGTGAAAGTGAGTTTTAGTTTGAAGTTTTGTTTCCTGCAACCAACGTTTCCTATCTTCTGAAGAAAGTTCGTGAACGTCAGCAAGATGGTTTGAAAGTTTCACCAAATACTTTGCCCCGCAACTGGGAATAGGACAATCTCTAAGAAAACGTTTTGACATGATTTCAGTGTGAGTGTTAGTTTCAAAATGAATTATTGAACACACTATTTGCAAATTTATACCAAAGTTCACAAGAACACTCGGGACAAAGAGCTTTACTTTTCCACCACACTACTTCTTAACAAAAATTCACATAAATATGGTGAACTCAGTGTTTGAGAAATGAATAGAATTTTGCAAAAACTCAGAAGGACAGACGGGACAATTAGGACAATCGGGAAATTTTTGCAGGAGATGTATGCATTCATCAAGAATTGTCTTTATGATGACTGTACAATCAAAACAATCTTACCTCAAAATTCTTGGAATCGCATCTCTTTAACAATTATAAAGAGTATTGATGGCCTCCACCTCCCCTTTAGCCATCCCTAACCACATCCAATTTTATCTTTTTTATGTTTTAGGTATTGACGTTGTGATTGTATGGTCATCCATCTTATACCAAAAATAAGACAACATAATTTCCATATCAACCACTTTTGTTTAATTATATTACATTTAGATATTTACGGACGCTTCAAAACCTAAAACAAAATCTAAAATTTACACTATTTACAAAATTATCAAGATAAAATTCACTGCAAATCTTGAATGCGATGATGCCCATAGACAATTGAGTCACAGCCGTTTTCTAGAAGGTATCGCTTGTCATCATAAGCCCAACTTTGTTCAATTTAATAGAAAATATATTGTGTGAATAACTTCGAATTTGCTTCATTAAAGCCATTTTTTGTTTTCTGGATAGCAAACAATTTTTGTAGTCGTCGTGTCTAAGACTTTCTTGGTCACAGTCCTAGAAACCCCTTTGGCGGTCTTTTTCTCAACTGGCTTGCTGTTTTCTGTGTACAAGATGGAGTACATCTTAGGGCGAAGGTCAACGAACTCCTCGATAGGCGTGCCCGCTGTCTCATCTTTCATTTTCCCAAGGACTTTCTTGTTGGTGGTGCTGTAGAGGGGGTGGCTTGGTGGGTAGTCCGACGTGTCAAAGAGGCGTGACTCTTGTGCCATGTCTTCGTAGATGTTGTCATTCTTAATTTCATAGCAGAGGCTGTCGGTGTCTGTGAATAAGAGCTTGGCATTGTTGTTGTACTTGGCCTTGATATGGCTGTAGTGGAATTCGTACATGAGTGTTTTGGAGAGGTCGAGAATGCAGAAGCAAACGTAGATGGGTCGGTTGAGGTAGAGGGTGGGCTTGTGCCTATTCACGGCGGCGAGGTCTTCAGAGAAGATGCGAAAGGCGTTGAAGGAGGGTGAGGCAGTGAGCTTGATCAGTTTCTTGGGGTTATTCACCAGCTTGACGTTTACATGCTTGCGAAGATTCTCCATTGTCTTACCGAAGACAGAATTATTCATCAATTTGAAAAAGTCTTTCTCGAAATCATTGGCTGCTTGCTTTCTCTTTTCAGTGTTTAACTCAATGTAAGTATTGAGCCACTTGCTCTGTTTAAAGGTCAAGACGCGATGAACTTTCTTTAACTTCATACCAAGGGATAGGTAGAGTTTGAGATTACGATAGTGGACGACGTAGTTGGACTTGTCCTGGAGGTTGGGGACGAGCTTGGCGGGAGGGTTTCGGCTGATGTTCAATTCATTTGCGATTTCGCACAGTATGGGGAGAGCATCTCGGGTGTTACTTTCATCTTTTCAGGGGCAAGAGGATAGTCGTTGTGGAGGTCGTGGAGATGTTCTGGGTACTCGAGATCAACTTCGAGGATATAACCCTCTTCACCGTCATCTGGTACAGCTTCAACATTGATGTTGGAAATCTCTTCCTGTAACAGCCACTCGAAGTCGCCAGTTGGGAGAGATTGGCTCATAGCCCACCCATACAAGTTGTTAGTGTCTAGATACATGATGTAGCTTCTATCTTCATCAGGGTTGAAGTCGGGGAGGTGAGGGTTATTAGCCTTGCTAAAGCGATTGAAGATCATCGAAATGCCACCACGAAGTCCTTCCTCTACGAACAGATACATGTCAGGATCAGTGAGTAATTCAAGTTCAACATTGGTCATCCTGAGACAAGCTTGCCAAGCCAAATCAGGTGAGGTGTAAATATGACAGGGGTCAAGTTCATAGTAGTTTAAGCAGATAGAGCGAAAGTTTTCAAAGACGTCGGCGAGGAGAAGAACATCAGACTTTAAGTAGAGGTCATGGTACTCTCCCAGGTTTCTCAAGTTAAAGGCAGTGTAGACATTTTGTGCATGGGTGTAATCGTTATCGCTAATCTCTTCATCTCGCAGCTGACTGTAGAACGCTTCTTTAGATGGGAGTTGTGTTTCTTCAAACTTTTCTATTTTTGTCCATATAATCATACGGGTACACGCCTTTTCGGAGAAGAAGATCGAGCTTATCTTCATCTGGGCCCGGTTGTTCAAAGCCCGATTAGTACTAATCCTGGATTAACTCTTAGCAAAAGCTATAGAG
>JAOEJI010915135.1:0-13590 GCA_025448255.1 Umimayanthus chanpuru
TTCAAAACTTGGTCCAGATGTTTACGGTGTTCTTCTTCGTTGGTACTTGCGATGAGGATGTCGTCGATATATCCATAGACGAAGGGAAGTTCCAGGTGTGGAATCAACTAGTTACAGTTCTTTACGAGGTGTTCGTGAAGTTCAATCCTTCGAATTACACCAACGATTCACCGGTATCTACGACAAATCAGAGCTATGGAACATTCAAGCAGCAGCATACACCCAACGAAGTCATCCAATTCAATTTCGACCGGGCAAAGAAGAACAACAAGAAGCATGAAGCAGTTGGAAGAAGATTCGAATGGACGGCAAGTCCCTATTGATAATGATGCATATCATGATGTTAAGAATGATGATAGGCTTGAAATTGACTCATGTTGCCACTCTGTAGTCAGTTTTCATAAGCAAAATGATAGTATAAAGAGGGACGCATTCGACCTAAAATCATTAACTAATAGGCTTCATGACACCGATTTAGCTGCCCAAATAGATATGGAAGAAGAAAGTTTGAGGTTGGAATTGGAGGCAAAGTTGATGAGAAAACGGGCTGCATTAATGCAAGAACGTAGCAGAATGCTGAGGGAGTCCAGCAAGGAAATAGAAATTCCAAAGAGTGTAGATAACCGGGAGGTGCTGGACAACAAAGAAAGGCTGAACAGTTTTCTGAGGGATTGTGAGAAACATAGCGAAGAAATGCTACACAAAGACCCGGTTAATCATTTAATAGCTCACGAGTCTGTAGGAAAAAAAACCATATCAAAGAGTGATAGGGGGAAATTTGATCTACCTAAGATTGAATTACCCAAGTTTGGAGGTAATGTAAGTGAGTATTGGAGTTTTATCTGCCAATTTGATGCACATGTCGAAAGCCGTACAGATGATGCTGGGCAAAGATTATTATATTTATTGAATTACTGCTACGGAGAGGCTAAGGAAGCAATTTCAGGTTGTCTAATTTTGCCACCGACACAAGGTTACATCGAAGCTAGAGCATTATTGAGGCGTTTGTACGGGAGATGTCACGTTATATCACGTAATTTGATTGAAGACGTGTTGAAATTTCCAAGAATACAAAGGTACGATGACAAAGCCTTAACCAAATTGTATGTGAAAATGATCACATGTTGGAGAACTTTGAATCAGATGGGTTATTTGGCTGATATTAATGCGGTAGGAACAATACAGCGAGTGGTGGACAAACTGCCTGATGACATGAGCGATAGATGGATCCGCGAGTCCTTCGAAGTATTTGAGTCGGGTAGAGAACCCGAATTCATGGACTTAGTGAAATTCATAGACCGAGAAGCCTCCATAGCACAAACAAGGTATGCAGAGAAAAGAAAAGAATCAGAGAGACACGGCAATCTTCGATTTGAACCTAAAGGCCCAGAAAGATGGAGAGCAGGACCTAGTAGATCGGTCAACCACATGACCAGAGAAATCCCGATAAGCCTATCCGTTGATAAATGTCCCTACTGTGGTGAAGAGCATAAGCTGATCCATTGTAAGGCTTACGCTAGTCTCTCGAGTAATGAGAGATGGGAGAGTGCCAAGCAGAAGGGCATGTGTTTCAGTTGTCTGTCAACTGGACACACGGTAAAGGAATGCAGAAGTAGAAGGCCCTGTGGATTAGATGGTTGTGTTAGAAGACACCACCCGCTTCTGCACCTATCTGAAACGTCGAAAGGGGATAATAGCAAGATAGTATGCACCAGCATCAGACAGACAGAATCAGAGATGGAGATATCCTTAGGGATCATCCCAGTTCGCATAATTGGACCCAAGGGAACGATAATTGTCCAAGCTCTATTAGATACGGGGGCTAACACCACCCTCATAACCAAAGATATCGTTACAACTTTGGGCATAGAGAGAACACCCACTCTGATCAAAGTGAACACTGTGCTGGCGGAATCAACCCTTACTGCAGATAAATGCCAGTTTATGGTAGAGGCTTTAGACGGCTCGGACAAAGTATGCGTGACAGGAGCGTTTGCAGTGCCAAATCTACCTGTAAAGATAAGAGCGAGCACAAGGTATAATAAGACTAGACGCTGGCGACACCTGAGTGATGTTCCAATAAACAACTATCACGATACAGTTGTTAAGATGATAATTGGGTGCGATCAACCGAAGGCCCACTGGGTGCTGGAAACCAAATTAGGGAACGAATCGCAACCCTTCGCAATAAGAACACCACTGGGGTGGATACTTCTGGGACCTACTGACGCTAAATCGGCGAGGTTAGTCAACCATGTAGACGTCAAGGAGGATACCGGCGAAAGGACTCTAGAAGATCTGACAATACAACTATATAACAATGAGTTTCAAGACTCCAGCAATAACGAGAAAGAGTTATCCAGAGATGAAAGAATGGCTGTAGAGTTGGTGACAGTAAAGACTAACTTGAATGCTGGCAAATATGAAGTACCATTACCATGGAAAGAGTTTCCCCCGCCTTTAGAGAACAATAAGGATTATGCTACTAAACGGTTACTCGGCTTAAAGAAACGATTCTTAGAGAACCCTGAACTATTGAAGAAGTATGATCAAATATTCCTAGATCATACGAGAAAGGGTTATATAAGGAAATTGACAGAAGGAGAAGAAGCAGGGACCAAAGATGTATGGTATATACCCCACCACCCAGTACTCAATCCCAAGAAACCCGGGAAATTAAGAATAGTATTCGATTGTGCGGCCAAGTACAAGGGACGTTCAATCAATGACTGCCTATATCCAGGACCAGACACGACTGCAAACTTAACAGGAATACTACTAAGGTTCAGGAAATTACCCGTAGCTATAATGGGTGACATAGAAGAAATGTTCCTACAGGTAAAATTACCACCGAAAGACCAAAACCTGATGAGATTCCTGTGGTGGAGTGAAGGAATGGTGAATAAACCACCCGATGTATATAAAATGTTAGTGCACCCATTCGGATCAACATCATCTCCCTACTGCGCTAATTATGCATGTAAGAGATCAGTTTCGGATAACAAGGAATGGGTGAGTGATGTGACACTTAAAATTGCGACCAGAGATATCTATGTGGATGATTGTATAGCAGCAGTCGGGGATATTGGCACTGCCAAGAAAGTGATAAAGGAATTAAGAGAAGTAACAGATAAAGGCGGCTTCAAAATGAGAAAGTGGCTATCAAACCATAAGGAGGTGTTGGAAGAAATACCAAAGGAAGACTTAGCCAAAAATGTCAAACTATTGGCTGATTCGGAACTACCTACAGAAAGGACACTGGGAGTGGAGTGGGACGCCGAAAGAGATGAAATACGCTTCAAGTTTGATAATCAGGATAAAGTTGCGACCCGCAGAAGTGTTTTGAGTATGGTTGCCTCAATCTTTGATCCATCAGGTTTAGTTTCCCCATTGGTACTCACAGCAAAACTAATACTGCAAATATTATGCAGAGAAAACAGAGATTGGGATCAACCGCTTGACGGAGTGACTATGAATAAGTGGATCACTTGGACAGAACGGATGAAAGCATTGCACCTTATAAGGATACCGAGATGCATTCGAAAGGGAATCAATCGCGACTGCAAGTTACAGCTACATCTATTTGCCGATGCCAGTGAGGTTGGTTATGGAGCTGTGGCTTATGTGAGAGTATCGAACGAGAGTGGGGAATATAGTTGTAATCTGTTGATGTCTAAGTCGAGAGTGGCACCTTTGAAAATAGTGACGATACCCAGACTAGAACTAAACGCAGCGGTGTTGGCGGTTCGGTTGAGTAAGGTTATAATCAGAGAATTTGATGAACAATTTGAAGGCGTGTACTTCTGGGTAGACTCTGTTATTGTTTTGAGATACTTACGTAATACATCTTCTAGGTTTGTCACGTTTGTAGCAAACAGAGTTCAAGAAATCCTGGAAAACTCTGCAGTGGCACAATGGAGGCATGTGCGTTCAGAATCCAACCCAGCGGATTATACTTCACGAGGTATGCCAATCAAAGAAGAATGTATGAAGGTATGGTTGAACGGTCCCGATTTTCTAAGCAGATCAGAGAGAGAATGGCCTAAGGATATCTTGATACCGACTGCTGAAAACGGGTTGGAAACGAAAGGACAGGTTGTGATGCATATAGAACGAAAGGATGTTTCATCGATGGATGAGTTGATCAATTATTATTCCGATTGGCATAAACTCAAGAAAGCGATTGTATGGTTCACCAGATTTAAGAACTACCTGCGTATTATGAGAGGAGGGCAAGGATCAATCAACGTAGGAAGGCCGAACTGTGAGGAGTTGGAATCAGCTGAACACTGCATCTTGCGATATGTCCAGATGACGTCATTTCCCAAAGAGTTCGAGGCAGTGTGTGATCCCGATAGAGGAACTAAGATCAACTGGAGATTGAGCTGCTTGTGAAAACTATGCCCGAGATCAATGAATGGATTGTTAGTAGTAGATAGCCGAACCAAATTAACTTCGCCGACAGAAAGTTTCAGGTTCCCAGTAATATTGCCAAAGGATCATGCCGTGACCAGAGCTATAGTCATGTATTACCACCGAAAGGAAGGACACAGCGGCACCGGCCACATACTAGCCTCAGTAAGGGAGAAATATTGGATAATACAAGGAGGCGCAGCCGTGAAAAGAATTCTACGGAAGTGTTTGAAATGCAGGAGGCTGAATGCCACTTCTATGAATCAACGAATGGCCCCGTTACCAATGCAGCGAGTGCTAGAAGGATGGCAGCCATTTCAATATACTGGAGTTGACTATTTTGGTCCCTTCCAAGTGAGAAGAGGTAGATTGTTAGAAAGACGGTATGGGTGTTTGTTTACATGCTTACAATGTCGAGCCGTACATCTGGAATTGGCCCAGTCACTGTCCACTGATTCATTTATCATGGCATTGATTCGATTTATGAATAGAAGAGGCACTCCCAAGGAAATTCGCAGTGATAACGGAAGCAACTTTAGAGGTGCTGAAAGAGAGTTGACCGATTGGTTAAAGTGTCTGGAACAGAATAAGATATTGGATAGTTTAACAGAAAGGAATATCAAATGGGAATTCAATCCACCTTTTGCTAGTCATCGAGGAGGAGTGTGGGAAAGGATGATTAGGTCAGTCAGGAAGATCCTCAACAGTGTAGCGTGGAGAGAAAGCCTGGACGAGGAACTACTATGGACTTACCTGACCGAAGCAGAAAGAATAATCAACAATAGACCACTGACGACAATCAGAGACGGAGTTGGAGAACCGATACCCATACGGCCTAATGACCTGTTACAACCAAGGGGGATGGAGTTCATTGCAGTCGACTTACCAAGAAATCAATTGATAGAACGAAGATGGAGAGTAGTAAACAACTTGACGGCTGAATTCTGGAGACGTTGGAGAGGAGAATACTTGAGCTTGCTGCAAGAAAGGCAGAAATGGACCAGAATGGAGAAAGAACTGAAAGAAGGTGATTTGGTGATACTGGAAGTCGAATTTGCCCCGAGAACGTTTTGGCCATTAGGGATCATTAGCGAGGTAACGCGAGGCGGTGATGGCTTGGTCCGTACAGTAATAGTAAAAACGAGCCAGGGTTTGGTGAGAAGAGACATTCGTAAGGTATATCGGTTGGAAGGCGATGACGGATGAGCAACAAGAAGGGCGATGCAGCATTCGGAGGAGGTCACCATTGTCGAAAAAAGCATGAGTGAACCAGGTCGTCCTTACGTGGCATTGGTAAACGCAGGAGATGTTTACGGGAGGCGGTGTAGCGGACGACCTCGATAGACTGGAGACACCTGAGCCGGACAGTAGCATGATACTATGTGAAAGAGGAAGAGAAATGGAACCACGTTCAGCTGCAATGCATCGTGAAGCAAAAGCACCCCAAAAGACTTGTATAAATACATTTATAAGCTAAGATGCATGTATATAGAGCCTGATGCACTAACCTGGTTTCCCTCTATTATCTTTTTGATAGACAGGTCACTATTACAACGTGTTGCTGACTCAATGAAGACGTACAATGGTGAACCCAAATCCAATGTGTGCATCAAAGACCTTTTTGTTCATCATTTGTAAATAACTGTATAATTGTACCTTTTGTTTATAACTGTCATTTCTCACCGTTCGCGCTAACCGTGCCGTTCGCTATATTCCACACCAGCATCGCGACCATCGGACTGATCTGTTTCACAGTACTCCCGAGAACCTTTACGATCCATCAACGTAAAGGTATGAACTCATAAATTCACTGTTTTTCTTATTGTGATGTTTGTTATTTATAGAACACTTCTTGATCGGATTCAACTTGTATCATTAAAGGATACTATTTTGACTACGTTGGGAGTTCCTTTTGATTTCAATTAGAGAAGATCAATTTCATAGAAGAAGAGTCTCTAGCTTGACTTGGTGGTTATTGGTATCAATAGACGGGAGAAGATCCAACTTTGGTTGATAGAAATCTGGAATTTATAGAAGGTGTGGAATCAACTTGTTACACATGGTTCTTATCCGATTCCCATCTCTTGTCTGCGTACCTACTTTGAGCCACTGCCACTTCTGTGTCTATAAACCGGAGTAGATTTTCGAAGCGTGGTTCCCGTTTCGTTTCGTAAATTCTACAGGTCTCTCTCATCCATCTATCACACATGTCTTCCGGTAGTTTATCTACTATTCTTTGCAAAGTCATCATAGCATCAATATCGGCCATATAATTCATCTGCTTCAAGGTATTATAACAAGTAGACATCTTGATATATAACCTATTCAAAGATTTGTCATCATATTTATGAACTTTAGGGAGGTTCAATATATCCTCTATAAGGTTTCTCGATACCACATGAGATCGACCGAATAATCGTTTAAGCAATGCTCGTGCCTTGGGATAACCATCTTCTGCTGGTAGTATGGCATAACCCTTGATAGCTTCCTTAGCTTCACCAGTGCAGTAATTTAAAAGGAATAACATCCGTTTATTAGCATCATCGGTTCTGCTTTCCACGTGCATTTCAAACTGCTTAATAAAGGTCCAATAGTCCGCAGTATTACCATCGTATTTTGGTAATTCTACCTTTGGTAATTCGGCCTTATCGAGGTGGCTAACTCTAACTTGATCATTGATGACATATCTTTCTTCCTTGTGAAGATCTTTATCCTTCAACATAATCATGTTTCTTTTCATCTTACAATCGTCTATATAGCTCCTTAGCCTATCTTTATTTTCTGATTCATGATACTGCTCTGGCTTCAACCCCCAGCATCTATCATCATCATCATTGCCCTCTATGGCATCATCCAATCTCAATTCCTGCTTCGACTCTTGCCGCTGGATTGCATCCAATTTATTCGCCGCCATCAACATTAGACTATGTCGTTCCATTAACTCTGCCTTCTCTTTCATGGCCTTGGCTTCCAGAGCCATCAGCTCACCCTCCATAGTCTTCTTAAGAGTGTCCTCTACTTTCAGTCGTTCATCTATCATAACTTCCCTCAACTCATCAGTCATGGACCATACATTACGTCGATCTGCGTTAGCACTGACATAGGAAATACATGAACCGGCTATTGAGTGTCTACATAAAGTGTCATTCTCAATAACATTATCACGATCATCATCATCAACATTACAACTGGGGACTTGCCGATATTTTTCATGTTCCTTTTGGTTCATGCTTCTTGTAACTCTCTTGGATCCAGTTGACATTCTGTGATTTCTGCTCACTATCCAGGAGGTCTGTAGAGTTTATCCAAGTGTAACTTGTGAGTGACGTAGAGATCTGCAACTCAATGTCCAAGATGGCCGATGAAGTTTCTTTCCACGATAAAACTTGCAAACTTTGTTGAGAACTGTAAACGGCTGATCTATCCACTAGTTCTATTCAAGATTAATGCTCCAATCGTTGTCTATCGAATTTCGGAAACTCGGCTAGCTGGTGAGAGACACTGCTTCTATAAATTGACCCTTTCTTCAGCAAGACAATAACTTCCAACAAGTCAGCAAAATATGTCTTCTTTATATGAAAATAGGTCGAGAATAATGGTTCCTGTACAATGATGATTAATAAAAGACTGTTACAATATAAATACTCACTCAACAGTGACAGCTTGTAAGTTTCTGCAACGATGCTATAAACGGGAGCGACAATTGTTCACTGGTGGAATGATCGCGCGATTGCCAGAACGTGCAGCGCTTTGGGACCGTCAGGAATCAGTTAAACAAAATTCGTTAATAATGTTCAAAGTAAGAGTTTGTACAAAATAGGGGAGTTCGAGGGTAACAGGGAATATATACACAGGTAACATTGAATCATCCGAAGTTTGATCACTTCATTTCGATTGATGACGTTTTACCTGTCTAATGTAGAGAAAAACGAGGCAGTTAGACATCATTTCAATAATAAATTAACAATAATTAGGTTATGACTGATCCACTGATCATCTTCCCGGTCAGCTTCGACGGATGATGCTGAGTATAATCTATTTGAACTCCATTTTACCACAACTTCCAATCAATCTTCATACCTCTCGTTTCCACTCTGTCTGTGTCAGTGGTCGTCCTCTACACCGCCCCCCGAAATGGCGCAGACGTTTCCCCTCGTTTTGCGGAGACGACCCTACACACCACCACTTGCAACGTTTCTTCCGCTCCCGGTATCTCAGACGATTCAGCCTACACCTTCCAGCAGGTATATCTTTCTTATGTCTCTACGGATAATGCCTCCACTGGTTTTTACTAGCGCTGTCCTCACCTTACCATCTTCATCTGCTATCACCTCCGTAATCAGTCCTAGTGGCCAGCAAGTCCTGGGCGTTGATTCCACCTCAGTAATTACCAAGTCTCCAACACACAAGTCTCGATGCATCGTAGTCCATTTCTGTCTCCCTTGCAAAGTAGCCAAGTATTCTGTCTTCCATCTCTTCCAGAACTCCGCTGTGAGACTGTTTACTATTCGCCACCGTTTTTCCACCAACTGACTCAAGGGTAGGTTGATAGCTATAAGATCCCTGCCCTTCGGTTGCAGCAGATCACTGGGTCTTATGGGTGTTGGTTCATTAATACCTCCTCTTACCGCTGTCAATGGCCTATCGTTGATTATCCGCTCCACTTGAGTTAGATACGTCCATAACGACTCCTCATCCATACTTCCTCTTCCGGATACACTATTCAGTATCTTTCGCACAGATCGGATCATCCGCTCCCATATGCCTCCTCGATGACTGGCTAACGGTGGATTAAACTTCCAAGTTACTCGTCGTTCAGTCATTGCATCGACTATTTTCGCTTGTTCTAACCTCACCAGCCATTCTCTCAGTTCCTTTTCGGCTCCAACAAAGTTGGTCCCGTTATCACTGTGTATTTCCACGGGGGTACCGCGCCTATTCATGAACCTCATTAGTGCAAGTATAAATGAATCAGTCGACAACGTTTGAGCTAACTCTAAGTGGACAGCCCTGCATTGCAAACACGTGAATATGCAACCATATCTCTTTTCTAACAACCTCCCGCGTCTAACCTGGAATGGTCCAAAATAGTCTATCCCCACATGTTGAAATGGAAACCACCCGTCTTTCACTCTTTCCTTCGGTAAACTTGCCATTTGCTGCCTCGTTGATGTTGCATTCAACCTTTTGCATACTAGACATCTCCTAAGCATCCGCTTAACTGCAGCTCCACCATGCAGGATCCAATATTTCTCCCTAATCGACGACAGAGTTTGGCTCACTCCGGCATGTCCCTCCTTTCTATGGTGATGCAGGATGATGGCTATCGTTACTGGATGGTCTTTTGGTAGTATCACTGGGTGCTTACGGTCCTCGCCAATCGATGCCAGGGTACACCTCCCTTCTACAACCATAAGGCCATCTCGTTGACTCGGGCATAACTTTCTCAATCTACTGCTATGCCAACTAAATTCAGCTTCGTGCCCGTTTACCCTGAATACTTCGTTATATTCCCTTGAAAATGATGTTCTTTGAACATACCGCAGTATGTCTCGCTCGGCTTCGCTTATCTCTTTCGCGTTCAATTTACCTACGTTTGTCGAACAGTCATTACCGGCCATTGTGCGTAGATAATCCTTGAATCTCTTTAGCCATGCTATTGCTCTGGTCATACGATACCAATCAGAGTAGTGGTTAAGTATCCTATCCATAGCTTTGTCTGGTTCCTGGTCTATATGCATAACCGCTCTCTTGGTTTCCAATCCTTCCTCACTCAGGAATAATGGCGTACTCGGTGGCCAGTCTTCCTCTACCGTGCTCAGAAAGGCAGGTCCATTCATCCATTCGCTCCATCTCGGGTCGAGGACTGGTAAACCCCTTGATGCATAATCTGCCGGGTTGAATTCTGACCTTACGTGCCGCCATTGGCTTACGTCAGAAGATTCCAAGATTTCTTGGACTCTGTTAGCTACAAACGTCGCAAACCTGGACGATGTATTGTGCAGATATCTTAATACTATCGTCGAGTCCACCCAATAATGGATACTTTCAAATTTCTCGTCAAATTCTCGAATTATAGTTTTACACAATCGCACTGCCAGAACTGCTGCACTAAGCTCTAACCGCGGTATGGTAACGATCTTCAGCGGTGCCACTCTAGCCTTAGATGTCAGTAATCGGCTTTGATATCTTCCTTCCTCATCTCTCATTCTCACGTAAGCTGCTACTCCATAACCGGTCTCACTAGCGTCGGCGAATATATGCAATTGTAGTTCCCCATCTTTTACTCTATCATTCCGTATGCATCTAGGGAATATCATTCCTTTTAATTCGGCCATTTGCTCCTTCCATTTACACCATCGTGTTAGTTCATCCCCTGTCAACGCCTGATCCCAATCCAGTTTATTTCTGCACATAGCTTGCAATAACACTTTAGCCGGTAATATAGCAGGGGATATCAACCCCAACGGATCGAACACTGTAGCTATTGTACTCAATATTCCTCGACGCGTATTAGGCTTATTGGGGTCAGTGAAGGTGAATTGTAACACATCTCTCTCTGCGTCCCACTCTACTCCCAGAGCCCGTTCTATCGGCAATTCCTTGTCTACTAATAGCTGTACGTTTTTTGCAAGATCATCTCTCGGTACGTTGGCTAATACCTCCTTCTTATTGGACAACCATTTTCGTAGCCGGAAACCTCCTTTATTTACAATGATGGACAACTCCTCGATAATCTTCCTTGCAGCATCGACATCTCGAACTGATGCTATACAGTCGTCGACATAAATGTTCCTGTTTGCTACTGCAATTGTTCGCTCATCCCCATGCATACTATTATCCGCGATGGTTCGCTTAAGCGCATAGTTGGCACAAAAAGGAGATGACGTGGCCCCAAATGGGTGTACGAGCATCTTAAATACATCTATCTCACCATTGATTCTTCCGTCGGACCACCATACGAAACGCATCCAATCTTGGTCCTCTTTCGACAACCTAACTTGTAGAAACATCTCTTCTATATCGGCCATGATCACTACAGGTAGCTTTCTGAATCTCAGTAACACTCCCATTAAATTCGCTATGGTATCGGGTCCTTGATGTAGGTAATCATTTATCGAGTTACCTTGGTATTTAGCAGCGCAGTCGAGTACAATCCTCAGTTTGTCCGGTTTCTTGGGATTAAAGACTGGATGGTGTGGCAGATACCATGCAGGAATATCATCTGACCTTTCATGTGTCGATAGCTTAGCGACATAACCCTTCCTCATTTGATCTTTGATCATGCTTTCGTACCTGTCAACTAGTCCAGGAGTGGAGTTAAACCGTCTATTTAGGCTGATCAACCTTTTCACTGCATATTGCTTGTTATTCATCAAGGGAGGTGGAAATACTTTCCATGGTAGCGGCACTATATATCGACCTTGTTCACTTACAGTGTTGTCCGCGACTATGGTCATTGCCTCTATCTCAGCCCTAGAATGCTCGCGCTCGTTGTTGCCAAGGTCGTTAAAGTCGTTATTGTACAATCGGGTAACCATCTTTTCCAAGTTATCGTCATCTTCTGTTCCTTGTTTTTCCACGTAGTTAACCTCTCTTATCTCACCTCGATGCATGGGCCCCAATACTATCCATCCTAGGGGAGTCTTCATTCCAAAGGGCTGTGATTCCCCACCCAGTTTCACTTCCTGTACCCAATGAGCCTTTGGTTGGTCACACCCCAAGATCATCACCACTTGTCCTTCATCATGCTCGTACTCAGGGATGCCATTTAGGTGAGGCCATCTTTTGTTGAGGTTGGTGTTAACCTTGACCCGCATTCTGATGGGCAGGTTCTCTACTGCAAATGCTCCCTTAACCGCAACCCCATCTGACTTGTCTATCGCTTGCAACAGGAAATCACACCGTTCCGCGGCAATAGTTGTCTCTCCCACGATGGTGTTGACCTTAATTTCAGTAGGAATCCCGGTTATACCCACCTTCTTAACGATATCCTTTCTAATTAGCGTAGTGTTGGCACCCGAATCCAAGAGGGCATGGATGACAATCCTTCCTTTCGGACCTGATAGCGTTAACGGAATTACCCCCAGAGATATTTCATGTTCGCCCCTTCGCATACTATTAAGGACCGTCTTGTTGTTAGTCTCTTCTGTAGTGAGACTATGTAGTGACGGATGATGACGCCTTTGACATCCCTCCATTCGGCACAAGTTCATATTATTACACTCCTTTACTGTATGTCCACTGCTCAGACAACTGTAGCAGCACCCCTTCTGCTTAGTCAAGTTCCATCTTTCACTCACGGGCAGGTTGCAGTATTCTGGGCACTGAGCTAACTTATGGTTGCAATTGCATTTCAAACATTTAGTTTGTGTTCCAGTTTCTCTCGAACTCTTGTCTATATAGTTTACTGTTCTGCTGGGCCAAGGTTCCCATCTATAATCGGCCTAATTATCTCATCTCGTACTATAACCATGGTTCTTGTCTGATTCCCGTCTCTTGTCTGCATACCTACTTTGAGCCACTGCCGCTTCTGTGTCTATAAACCGAAGTAGATCTTTGAAGCGTGGTTCCCGTTCCGTTTCGTAAATTCTACAGGTCTCTCTTATCCATCTGTCACACATGTCTTCCGGTAGTTTATCCACTATTTTTTGCAAGGTCATTGTAGAGTCTTACGTGTGACACATCTCATCAAACCTCTTATTGTAACAATTGTATAAAAAACATGTTCACCTTTTCCCTACTCATGTATAACTGTAAATTTGCATCCACCTTTTTGTTTGTACAAAATTTGTTTACTTGAAGTGTTAGCGCGGACCAATCGGTTAACATTGACCGCCGTGACTTGTTGACTCTTTGAGACTCATTTTGATTGCTTGCTATTTGGATAACCCTACGATCTAAAACTGTTGAGGTTTGTATATGAATTAATTTTCTTAACTAATTGTTTTTATAGAACCACATAAATTTGTACGTGATCATACTCCCAATTGTTCTATTTGCCTGAGTATCGATTTATTGATTGTGCGTATCTCGAAACGATCGTTTGGCGTTCATTGGTCGAATTTACCTAATTTGGTCGAATTGGCATATTAATCTACACAGATCAATATAAGGGACGTCAGGTTGTTGTCACTTCCAATAGTTGGTGGCTGTTTTGCATGAGAGCATTGTCTG
>JAOEJI010917357.1:0-13585 GCA_025448255.1 Umimayanthus chanpuru
AGCCTCAAATGTTCTTAAACATGTTCTTAAAATATCTTTACTGATTTTAGACAATATAAATAATATATGTACCGTATATGGTACATTTGTGTATACATTGATTTGTACATGTACATTGTACTGTATCAAATTTTGAAATACAGTAGCTGGTACGAAAAAATACATGATGTTACGGCAAAGTTGTCCTGCCAGTTTGTCTCAAGAGATATACCTGTAAGAACTGCGATTTGGTAAATGAAAAACCATGTGGTGTAAAATTGTTATCTGCGAGCTTTAGTCAAGAAGCCCACCGAAAAGTAAATTTTTTAATAACACTGTATGAATTTATATTTGCAATAAGTTATCATCATAAATAAATGTTCTTCACCTTTTCTCAGCCTCAGCATGTTCTTAACACATTTTTAAATTTTTGGCGATTTTCAGCCTCATGTTCTTATAAAAAAAGGGTTTTTAAATAAAAAAAGAGTGTATACGTGCCTGAATGGTAATTAAAAACTCGAACGAAACATGTAAATGGCAACAAAAACAACATTGTTGCGTATTGTTGGGGGTTTTTGGCCTACAATGTTGCGTCCGTTTGCATGGGCCTAAAAGTTTGACCGGTTTCAAACTATACGCAACAAGTGCCGGCAACAAGTGCCAACATTGTTGTGGTTCCATGCAAAACGGACGCAACATGTTGGGCCCAACAACGTTGCGTGTTGTTGGCCAACAATGTTGCGTCCGTTTGCATGGGGCCTTTACGGTTTTAAACTATTTTATAAGCTGCCCGTAGTTCCGATGTTTAAGTAAAATGGCATTTATTCGACCTTTATGCATATGTATGTATTTAACTTTGAAACCCTTAGTACATAGTGGTACCAAACCCACAGAGGTACAACGACCATCCTTGCCCCTGTTGTTATGGTAGTCCACAAGCCCCCACCCCTTTCTCTTCCCTTTTGCTCTGCAACATCGGAACAAAACTTTCGCTTGAAAGCGCAACTTTCTGCTTTGGCCTTCCGTCCACATGTTAAACGACGAAAAACGCTACGAAAACGATGGCTTGGAACAACAACAACAACAACAACAACATTTATTTTATTATTATTATTATTATTATTATTATTACAATTGGACGGGATTTTGACCCTCCAGATAAACTGTTCCCGGGTTGTTTTGCAAATATCATAGAAAATCAGAAAGAAACGTAACAAAGAGTAAATGAAAACAGGCTAATAAGAAAGTTGTTCCATGACGTCATCATGATGCCATCACCATTTAATGCCAAACTTAATGCACAATTATGTAGATCATGAGGCAATTAGTATTCCTGCCAATTTTCAAACGAATAAGGAAATTACCATGGGGGGCCCATCCTGATATAGCGCCCCAAGTAGCCCGATCTGAAGGGTCAAGTCAAGTACGGAAGGCGCGGCGAAAGAAGGTCCCGAAACACCGGAATCCAACTCCAAGTCCCGGCGAAAATTTAAATTAAATTCCTTTATTTAGAAACACGTCCGGTCTTTCTAAAGTAATTTTGAAGTAATCTCCAAGGAAACCGAATGACAGCCCAAATCATTCTTTAAGGAGGCAAACCCAGTCGCGGGTTAACAATTTAATCTTGGGTTATAGAGCTAACCCACTGGCCTAGAGATCTAAATTAAAACCACTGAGCCAACAATATTAGTTGAAGTTGTTAACTCGAAGGTTAAAACAATCGTGTACCATGTGGTGTAATTACAGGTCGATTTATTGGCATCAGATTAATTAGCAGAGAGGTCAGAAAGTAAAACGGAGCCCGGTAACAAATTTTGGAGCACATTTTGAAGGTCTGATAAAAGCTCCATGACTATTACTATAATAGTTGCAGAATTTGTGCGTGCAAAAGTAATTTTTAAAATAGTGAGAAAAAGATTGATAACTGATAAGTATAAAGCATAAGTTGGTGCACTTTTCAAAATTATTCAGTTTGTTTGAATGCGGTCACAATTCAAAGTCATTCCGCGTGATTTCCCATATGTTATTCACTTTATAACTGATTTTATGAATCTGGTCTGTTTTGAAATTTTAAAACCACTTCTTACCACTCGAAATACTTTATTTGAAGCAGCATGACTCCCAAACTTTTTCACGTAGTTTTCATGATGACTACTCAGTCCAATAATTCGAAGCATTTCGGTTACGTTACAGTTATTCTTTATGATCTCTTCTAATCAGCCCACACTTAGAGTTAGAGACCTGTTTTTCAGCAAAATAAATATTTAGAACAAGCAGTGCCCAATATACTACTACACATCATATTGGTTGAGTATTACGAAATATTGATAGTTCTAGCTCATGAGGGCAGAATGTATGCATTCTTGCTACCGTCAAACTGTTTTCTTTTTATATAGCGCTTTGATATAGTACACTCTTTTCTTATAAGAACTTGAGCTGTGCAGCTGAATGTTATTAAATATTTTGCGGATTTCAGCCTCAAATGTTCTTAAACATAATTTTTAACCATTGGGGGTACATTTGTTAGTTTCCATCCGCACAAACCAACAGGAAGCAAACATGTAAATTTCTAAATAAGCTACCCTGACCGGCAAGAAAGAAAGAAATATAATAGCAAACAAACTAGAGGATTTTTAAAAAGCAAAGGCTACATTCTCAATATTACACTTTCGAACAATTATGCGAAGAAACAAACTACTTCTACGATTTTGACCAGTATCCAAAATAAAACTCCTTCGCCGTTCCTCAGCTTTGGTATGTTATTAGGACATTCCAATAAATTGTTTCGTTTCCCATCGCCCGACCGACCCACTGTTTCTCAAAATACCATTTAAAGAAAACAAAACCGACCCATATTTTTTTGAAATTTCAGTGAAAAAAAATTTTTCAATTTAAAGGAATTGTATTACTTTGAAATTATTTTTTGATTTTTTTTTCTCCGACCGACCGACCAAACCCGGCTTTCGAGTCGGAGGGCGATGGGAAACGAAACATTTTATTGGGATGGCGTTAGCATGTTTTCAGTTATATTTTGGGCATTTTTCAGCATCACGTTCTTGTAAAAAAGGTTCTTACAAAAAAAAAAAAAATCCCCGATGTATTTTTGTTCATTTATGAATTACGGTTTTATCAACAGTCACTCAGATTAACTCGTTTTGTTATACTTTTAGTTAGTCTTTTATGTTATGTATGCATGAATTTCCGCAACTCCGGTTTTCAATCAAGTATAGATTTAAGTATTAACTATTCTTGTCATTGTTGTGGCATTGTCAGGAACTATCATAAACTCGGCTCGTGTGGATGAGTTTTATTTTCGGTCTGCATGCGCAACGATATATCCCTCGACATTGAACCCGACGAGAATCCCCAACTGAAACGGAGTCGCCATTTTAGTCATAGAATGTTCGATCTTACAATCTTGAACTTTAAAACAAAAATATAGTAGAATTAAACGATAGGAAGGAAATAAATTATAGATTTTCGTAAAATACTCGATACATGGTAAATAGTATATTACTATTTTGCTTATATATCAAATATATATATAATGGCTGCCATTCAACGTTTTTAATAATAAAAGTAACTCGCCAAGGTTTAAACTAAAAATAGTATCCTGGAAGTTATTGCTTTAATCCTCCTGTCTAGCCAAATACACGAATGTTGACTTGAAACTGCTAAAATACTTCAATTAGAAATAAAGCACTTCAATATTCATCGGGAGTGCGCGTGAAAGGCAGATACGGCTATTTATAAAAGAAGATGAACTGTTATTGTTAATGTTTTTCACAGCGGGCGAATTCACGAACTGGCTCCAACCTGGCTACATTTAGTTTTAAAAAAACTCTCTCGTTGTGGCCGCTAGAAATAGAGATTAAATTAACATCTCAATACGTTTAGAAGCCTACCTCAGAGAAAGAATCGTTTTTAACACTTTCGTAAACTCACCAGATGCCCAGTATAATCGAACATGTTATGTTAAGTAACAAAAACAGATAAAATGTTTAAGGATACATATGCTACTTAACCAGTGAAGCTGCAATGCAAGATAAAGTTGTGCCTTGCCAACCCTCAATCTTGATTCACCGCCTCAGATTTTGAATACCTGAGAAGTAAACTTTACATGTTATGTCTTGCGGC
Source organism: Umimayanthus chanpuru (assembly GCA_025448255.1). Classification (NCBI taxonomy): domain Eukaryota; kingdom Metazoa; phylum Cnidaria; class Anthozoa; order Zoantharia; family Parazoanthidae; genus Umimayanthus; species Umimayanthus chanpuru. The sequence continues at coordinate 4,117 of JAOEJI010917357.1, forward strand.
AGTTTTTGGTCAAGTGCTTATTTCTACGTAACAAACGGTGTGTTTCAGTAAACAACTTTAGGCAGAAGCAGCGGATAAATTTTTTGTTATGTAACAATAGTGAAAGTCAAGGAGTAGGTTTAGACATTTTAGTGTCGACATTGTGCCAGTTCATGTCCGTGAATTTTGCGACTTCTTATTGCACGGGCATTTTATTTTACTTGTTTCGAATGCGCCTGTTAATTATAGGATTTCGGCGATATTGATAATTCGCCGAGAGCAATATACTGTCCTATAATTGTAATTCAAACTTTTGATTTTTGCATTTGATTATGAAATTTAGGGTTTCATTGCAAAGTTAATCCGGTTTGTTTTCATCGAAATCTTAAGAGTTGGTTTTCTGAGATTAATTAATACGCGATCAACCGACTTTCATATGAGTTCTGCGGCTGGGTCACTTGTTGTAATGACACCCCGACGTTTTTGTTATATAACAATATATTGCTCTGAAAACAGCAGTATCATCAAGTCAATTATGCTGGGTAAAAAAGCAATAAATCCGGGCTAAGAATATAAAAGATTCAAGAACACAAATTACATGCTATTGATAAAGTTTTACGAAAAGAAAGAAAGTTTTTGTCGTTGCTGCACAGTGTTAAAAGGGTTTTTCCACTGCCGCTTAATAGTTATTTGTTTATATTCAATCTAAACAGATGGTCGCAAAAAACGGTGATATATTTACTAATAATAGGAATATAAATTGCAGTAGCAGCTATGTGTTAACTCGATCCAGTCAGACACAAGAAACTTTTCACATAAACTGAAAAAACTAATGCGCATTGCAGGTGAGTATGTGATCCAACATGAAAAACGTTTTACGATTCAACAAAAATTGACACGGTCAATTAGCCCCTGTAGGCTGTACTGGGAACAGGCAATATTAAAACGAAATAAATTTCAACATTTATTGATGATTTGGAGTGATCTGGGGATTTTTTGTTTTATTCAAAAAAGACTTTGTTCTCATTTTTTACAGAAAAACACTAACTCCATACTCCAATGGACCATTTACTAATTGGTATATTCGGTTAAAAAAAAAAAATTCAAGAGAATTCAGGTCAAATGCTGGAAATGCCCAACCATTTGCGCGTCAGATAATCTGACCTGCCTACTCGTCACGTGGACAAAAATTACCCAATCAGCGCGCGAGTTTTGTACTTTGCCTGACGTTACGGCTGCCATTTTGTTTTTCCTTTGAAGTAAAACGATTAGCGGAGTGGCGCTTTTTCTGTGGATTTTGTCTTGAGATATTCCTCCGATGTTTAGGGAGTCATGCATTTAGCATGACTGCATCGAACTCTGTAGTCAATGGGAGCGATTTGGATGAATGCTGTTCAAATGTGTTTGCACTGGTAAGTTTACCCTCCGCTCGAGTTTTATGGGGGTTCTATTCGATGTCACATGTTACCGAGTTCCGTACACTTGTAACTCTTCGAAAATGCATCAGAATATTTATCTTATTGAATTCAAACAATCAGTGTGCTTCATGAATGCAAACTAATCGTCTGTAGTTGGAAAGCGGTCGTTAAGTTAACGGAACAACTTGTATAAAGTCATCTTTCGAGGTTGTGGTCTAAATTGTCGCATGTCGTAGTTGGACGTGCTTCGCATTTAACAAACGTTGAAATTAATTCATTCTAAATATCCACTCTAATTGCCTTTAGTGATCTGCGAAGCCATCATATGTAGAGCACAGAATCCAAAATTGTGACTTTTACGTCTTGTAGCGAGATTTATGCAGGCAGTTAGTGTTTACACCCAGAGTGGGCCAGCCACGGAAAACCAGCGACAATTTAGATCATTGCTATGGCGGAACTTCAATTCGACTGAGTTACTCAATAGAACATTTACAAACAACCTTCCATGTCGCTTTTCGTGGGTTTTCACGATTCATTGAGAAATCCTCATTGTTTATCTTGGAGGAGTAATTTTCTCTTCAATTCGAAACGGAAAATTGAGATCTGGACGAGCTTTGCTCTTTCGATTTCAAATAACATGACGTCCATGCCTGACAGTTTGAAGCCCGCCGAATTCTGACTGGTGTGAAAATGTATTTAATAGCTACTTTCAGAATCACGTTCATGATCCGCAGTTTGCTGCGGGCTTAGGCAGTGTACTTTAAAAATCATACTACTTGTTGGCGATGATCTGCATTCTTAAATGATAATTAATCGAGTAGATTTGGCAGTAATATTACGGATAAATGTATTTGGCCATTCCTGCCACCAGTTGCCGATTCGAATCCTTGCATGTGCGGTTGTCGTGGCGAATTTCAGGGACGATTTTATATCAGACCTCTAGGCTTTAATTTCTTCAGATACCGGCTATAAGCTGTATTTTAGCGACCTCTATTTCCTTTGACGGTACCCTTTGACGAAAAGTAAAGAAATTTGTACGTCTGATTACATCATGTAGCGGTTAACTTTCCATGCAACTTCAAGTTTCGGAAATCAAGATCGGCCAGACGCACCTAGAGAGCTCGGAAGTTTGGTTTTAGGAAGCTGTGTAACTTTTTCCGTGTGTAGATACAAATATTTTGAATTATTTAACAGCCAGTCGAGATCTTTTTGAAAAAGAGTTGATCTTTGCTTTCAATTTCATCGAGCTGTTGCTTTTGCCGTTAACTGAATGAGTTGCCGGTGTTTGTTGAATCTTGCATTAAATATGTTTTCACAGTAATCGTGATTAGAATTCGAATATTTATCAGGCACAATATTAGGTGGGTTGGCAAGACACATTCAGCTGATTGAGTTTTGTGGCATGAGCAATTCTCTTGAAGAAAGTCACGATTTTGCTGTTAAATTATCATAGAAAAGCAAGGCGAATACCTATTTTTAAAACAACTGAAATGCACAAACATGCAAATTTCCTTGTCAGTTTCACAACATTCAACAACCTCAAATTATTCTAAAGGAAGGTCGAGATAACATATCAGACACGATTGGAGTGTGATAGCAAACTGCAAGACTTCTCTTAATTTTCCTTGGAGCCAAGCTTTTATTCCAGTTTCTTAAAATTTTGACCCTGTATTCAAATAAGGAATATTATCACATTTAGTCTTACTGTGTATGCTGGGTTTTTTAACAAAGGTATGACATTTTTTTAGATTAAATTGAATAAAGATTTCCTGTAGGATATTCGGGCCCTATTAGCTCATAAGACGATAATACTGAAACAGTGCAAGTGATTATTACTTGAAAATTGTGCAGCTAACCTCAAGCTTACATTTGTTTGAGTCATTAAGTTCAAATATTTTGCTATATACTGTGAAAACAAATAGTCAGCTTTTGCTAGTAAACACAATTGAATTTGTAATTATATGAATGCATCTTACAGACCTGCATACATGTAGGTCAGATCAAATAAGTTATGTTTCTAGATTTATTTTCTTCATTGTTTGTAATATTCGGGGAATGATTTATCTTCAAGAATTTGAGGACTTTGCAATGTCTTTAACTCGCACATCATATTGTTTAGGTCATTTATTCTCAAAAACAACATGCAGCTAGTTTTTATCTTGTACTAAGTATGTCTTCATTATTTTGAACTTCAATCCCATGAACATCGAATTCAAAAAGGATGGTCTTCTTCATTTAAACACCACAAACTATTTCACGAAGTGTGCAGAAAATATAAACAATCCTGATCAACCATACAAATAGAAATGTTGCTTTGGTACATTGCAGTGATTTTGGAAAGCGAAAAACAAATTTTATGACCGATAAGACCGTGGATGTGTAGTTGTTTACCGACCTACAGCTGTTGTGAGTTTATTCCAATGTCTTGAGAGCTTTCAAATTTTTAGCCAGGTGTCTATTGTGTGAGAACTTCAAACAATAAATACTTTACCCAACGTATATTGAGTAATAATAACTAGATTCCTGGCGTAGACTAAATTTTTAAATTAAACTGATTTTGTTTTGTTTTTCAAAGTTGAACTTAAAGTTGAAGGTACCATCACCCTAACTATATTTTTGAAACATAATCTGGGGCAACTGCTGTTGAAAATGTCATGGTCACTTGTATGTAGTTAAAATATTTGTTGTTTTGTAAAAAAAAAAAGTGAAGCATGGCCTTCGTGCACAGTTCTTTACCAATTAGTTTTGTAAACTGGAAGAGAAAGTGAAAATAACTTTTTTTGTATAAATAATTATATTTCTCCAAATCCAGAGTTTTCGTGGTTGGAGGTGTCCGAAAAGCTAACTTCAGTCCTTCCTGTTTTGTAATTATCCTTCATTTTCTGTATTAAACAGAAAAGAAAATAATTGAACATCATATCTATTTTTGCTTTTTGCAGCTATTATATTAAGAGTTATTTAAGTAAAATGTATAGGTCCATATAGCTATGAGTTATTTGCTATTCAGTGTTTTTGTTAAGAAAAGTAATGATGATGTGAGATAGTGAAAATTCTACTGAATAGATTAATAACTATGAGAGTATTTGATGTGGCCCCAGGAATATTCATCTGGCTCCTTTGTCATCTGTCAAAGTTTGTTGAACATTTGTGAAATAAAACAAGCATCTATGTTGCTGTATGTCATAATTTGTACATTTTTATCAATTGGTGAAAGTATCATAGAGTAAATTATTTGTCATGCAAAATCCTTAAATTACACAGTGGGTTTGTGTCTTTGACCTGAATTGTGACAATCAAGTGACAACCTGATAGTTCTCAATAAAAAAGTGCTTGTATGTTTTAACATCTAAGGCTAACGTCGGTGTTGTGGTCTGTTAACTATAAAGCGGTGGACACCTAGCATGGGACTCGCTCCCATTCGTGTCTAACCCCTTTGGGCAATAAGTCCAAAGAAAGTTGTTAAAAACAAAAGATTCACATTCTTTTAAGTTAAAATCTGAGTAATATTCAGACTCGTGGTGAAGGCAAGTTCACATATTGGATTTCTCTGCTATTTTGGACTAGACTTTAGCCAATTCCTCTGTTTTTCTTTTTGATATACAACAGTAAGTTGGTACTCATACTCAAATCAGTGGGCCATCTTTTTCGTTATGTAGCTTGTCAATAGATTAACTTGACATTATAATATATTTAAATAATATTTAGTATCAATTGACAACTAGTTGTATTTGTTTTCAGACTGATCTTTGTGGCTTGAAGTGGCGAAAGTATGTCAGCCACAAGATCCCTTGCAACAATCCCGTGGAGGATCCAGTCTTGTCTTCCTTCACCTCGGTCCTGACACATGATATTTTATGTTCCTGGAGAGGTGTTCCACAGCAGAATCAAAAGCTTCCAGATAGTGACACCAATCTTGCGGCAGCAAAGGAGCTGTGGGTGTTTTGGTTTGGGGATGATCTTAACTTGACTGGAATTGTTGCCGCAGATTTAAAAGGTTTGGAAATACATCAAGTTGTTAACTGGTAACTGCTTTTTTAAAGAGCAGTACTTGATTAATGGAGCTGTGATCTAATTATTCATAAAGATGGTTTCTCACTCCAAGAAAAGTGAGAAGCTGATTAATTAATTTTGTTTTTCATGAATTGTCTCTCTTTTCTCCCTGGGTGAAGGGGAGGGGGCATTGACAACCACCAATTCATCAATACTATGTAGTAATTGTCTCAACCCCCTTCTTAATTTTAAAAAAGCAAGTGATCAGTTGACTTGATAGACTGGATGTGTAAAGCACACTTAATGACAATATTATAATCAACTCTGATTACTGCCTGGTAACTTTGCATAATTAACTTAGAATGAACCTTTTTGTGTGGTGCTTATTCAAGGGGGGCACTTATAATTATCTCATTAAATTATCATTTTTGAAAAAAGGGCAAACCGTTTTTGATTTTAGTTTAAACTGTACATGGGAATAGGTTTCTGCTAAAGGAAAAAAAACTATTTGGCAGGGATACCACATTTAAGCAGGGCTGCTGATAGAGTGCAAAGAAATGGGAAACTCTATAATTATATAGTTGGTCCAGGCAAATTGTGTGGATAAAGGTCATTATTAGTATTATGGCAAGTTAATTTAACCATGAATTACTGTATTATACTGTATCAGGTCGGTTTTAAGAAGTTTCTTTTTGACTTGCAGCTCGGGTAAATGCTTGTTTATTACTGGTTTGTGAAAATGATATTGAAGTTTCCCAAATTCCAGTTTTTTCTTGCATTCTTAGTTACCATAAAGTTGCTCAGAATGATGGAAGCTGTCATACTTATTTATTAAAAACTTGTCTGATAATTTAGTGAATCAGAAATGTATTTGAGTCATGAATTGTCAATTTACTTCTTCAGTTACTTTGCCATGTTCTTGCAACATGCAATAAGTGACAAGCTCATCCTTTAATCTGCTGTGTACAGTTGATGATTCTGGCTTCTTTAACTAAAGTGTCCACTGAAGAACCTGACTGTACTTCTTAATTAGTGACCCTAAAAACTAAAAGAAGTGCTTAGAATTGCAATCAAACTCGCACAAAAGCTGGTATTTGTGTCAGTTTCTTGATTCAAGTCACCGAAGAAAAAATCTAGTTGGTATATGGGAATGTGCATAAGGTAAATGTATCGAGAATTTAAGTGCTAAACATTTGTGATTCATTACTTATTGTGGTGTCGAGACATACATTTACACTGTCAATACAATACCACTTTATATTGACAGTGTTGGTGGAAAATATATTCTTTGTATTAGCATTTGTTGCCTGGTGACTCTACTCAATACAGCAAATATTATGTTGTTTCTCAAGTGGCCACTGATATAAAGTCTATGGTGTTTATGTCTTAAAATCACAGTTTGTGTATGGGATGGATGTTGAAATATTGTTCTAGTAGTTCTTTGGGTCTGTAGTCTGCAAAGTGAAGTATTTAAATATTAATAAAAATAAAATGATTACAACTCATTAATTGTAACTCTAAATTTCTAGATCAATTTTTATCAACAAATTCTTAACTCTTTCAGCCCAAGCAAGTTTATCAGTGTGTCTCCTTGCTGTCACACAAAACAAGTTGTTTGGTATATACATGTTTAAACTTTTACATGGAAAATTGTTTAGCTTAAAAGCTTTCGGCCGGAACTCCAGCCCTGTTCACTTAAAATGTAGCCTTGCTTGGTGTTGCAACGAGGCTACTGGGACCTAGGAACTCTGTGCATGTGCCCCTTTTCTTAGCTTTTAAGCTAAACAATTTTCCATGTAAAAGTTTAAACATGTATATTCCAAATTAACTATCCAGGAAAGATGCATTTGCATAATGATAAGTTGTTTGGTATTGAGAATAAAGCAAATGATCATGTTCAGCAATTTTAATATTTAAGACAAAAATGAAATTCTCCCAATCTGTTTACAAGAAACTGTAGAGACAGTTTTTGACAATTCAGCAATACATCATGTGGTGTATTTAGGGTGGAGAGGGTTAATTGAAGATTTTGATGAACGTTTTACATGAATTTAATATTAGCGATAAAAATATAGTACAGCGGCGTCTTTATCTGTCACATCCTTCATGCATTTAAATTAATTTGCTTTAAGGTTCTGTGTTTATGTTTGAATCTCAAAATCACCTATACTTGAACTTCACAATGATGTCATGAAGATGTCGAAAGGTTATTCTACTGTATCTTTATAAAATGGCTAATATTGTATTTCTTTTTTAAAGTTCTTTATTGTAACAACTATAATTCATTGATTATGTGTTCTGTAGTCCTTCCAATTTAGTATTACAGTACAGTTAGTAGCTATTAATTTGTTGTTATAGGCTAGCTAGAGCCCACTGTAAACCATTACTTGTGTCAATAATTCAGCACGGTAATTTATTGTGCTTTCAGATGCCGCCCACGGCTGCTGGGAAGATGGATTACCACATGAACCAAGGTCTTTGCTCTTCAAAGCTCTGCACAACTTGCTAGAAAGGTGAATAATTTAAAATATACATTTTTCCTTAAATTGAGTTATAACTAGTTTCTTATTAAACAAAAGGCTAAAAATTCGATGAGATACGAAAATCGCTAAAATCCAAACATCATCTTGACCATCACTTCCTGGATGATGATCTTATGTTGAAAGCAATTGGATTTTAACGATTTTAGAATTTCGTCAAACTTTTAGCTTTTTGTTCTAATTTTATCAACTTTAGCAATTATTATGACAATAAATTTCTTGATAGTGTTTTTTGGTATTAGTGTAATTCCTTCAGTCCCAAACTTGCCATGATATGATGTGTTGCTGAATTCTCCTAAACTGCCTCTGTAGTTTCCTTGCAAACAGGTAATGAGAATCTTGTTTTTCATGTTAGATAAATTGCCGTGTATGATCATTTGGTCTATTCTCAATACTAAACAACTTATTTTGTGTGAATAATATAAGGAGAATTTACATACTGACAAACTGGCTGGGGCTGAGAGAGTTGATCCTTTGTTATAATGTAGGTGTTTCATCTGTGCATTAATTATGTCCGTATGTATATTTGTGTGCAGATAGAAGTAACTCATTCCCAGGCCCCTTTGGTTCTTAAGAGTGGTATTTAGGGTACTGGATCGGTTATGTGCTGATATCGAGAGTATTGTTTTCAAGATTTTTGGTTTGGAAGGTTGCCTCAAGGAATTACTGGTTTTCAAAAGTGAGAGAATACATCACCAGAATACCAGATAAGATGTAATTCAACCGATTTTACAACAATGTATTTGGCCTCTATGTACATGTACTATCTTAATGTCTGCTTTGAATATCCAGGTGCCTGTTATCAAAGAAGTTTATTCGTCTTGGAAAGTGGTTCCTAAGGCCCTGGGATGGCAGCAGTACAGATTCCAGGTATGACAGTTGCTCAGTGAGTAGTGATAAAAACCCTGGCTAATTGTAGACGCAAGTTAAATACAGGTCAGTGCAAATTGTGTTTCAAAAGTTTGAGTGCAAGTCCATGTAATAAGTTATTTTTTAGTGGTCAAAACTTGCACTGGTTTGCATTGACTTGGATCTACATGTGCGAAGTTAGCGCAGTTGGCTAGAACTCTGACTGCCAACCAGGAGGTCCCGGGTTCAGTCCCTTGCCTGGTCGAGGGTTGAACTTTGGGCGACCTTCTTTCTCCACACCCATCCATGGACAGGGATGTTAAGCCGTTGGTCTAGTCTCTTAGTGTTCTATGGGGGGACTTTAAAGAACTCACACACTTGTCGATAGTGGTCGTTGATGAGGGCCACATGGGAGAGTACATCCTATGGATGTGAATGTGTTACCCTCAATAAGTAGTGTCTTTACTAAATACTTTACATTTGGCCAGGGCTTAGTACTTAGACAATCTGTACACGTTTGCCATTAAACATGCTGAAAAGAATAGCAAGATAAACTTTGAGCTCGCATTGAGATCACAATAGGCAGTCAAATTCGCTGTTTGTTGGCTTGTTTAGACAGCCCTGGGCATCCACTTCCTAACGAATCTACGTTGAAATGCTTTATGGAAACTAAACAAGATCAACAGCTCATTT
>JAOEJI010918468.1:0-13578 GCA_025448255.1 Umimayanthus chanpuru
AGAAGAGAAGAGAAGAGAAGAGAAGGGAAGAGAAGAGAAGAGAAGAGAAGAGAAGAGAAGAGAAGAGAAGAGAAGAGGAGAGAAGAGAACGAAATAACTCGTCAAATGGTTTGTCTGAATTTTGTGTAATAAGATATTTTTTTGTAGTGTTTTAAACTTTCAGAAGGTTGAAAGAATTTTTTTTACTATTGAAAAAGTGTTTATAATATTAAAAGATAACCCTGAACTCTTTTTACAATATCATATCAGAAACATCACAGTCTCACTCACGAACATAATTTGTCTGCACAGTGAGGATGAAGAAGGTGCTGGCACTCTTCTCGTTTCTGTTGGTCGCGGGAATTCTGTGTTACGTTTTCCTGGCGCCGAACTCTCCTTATATCAAGGGCAGGTGCGAGAAAGGTCGTTCGCGGTCTCAAGGAAAACTGACGTACGTCTTCTACCCAAAAGACACTGAGGTAAGCGAGCACTTTCAACACTAAGTGGGGGAGGGAAAGGGGTGAGGTTGCAATCTAATGCAGTGAGGTAAATAAATATTAATACTGGTTCAAGTATTAGTCTCAATGACGTAGATAAATGCTCAGATACATAGTTTTCAAGTTAATTATTCAAAACTTTCTTTTTTCAAAAACGATCTGGCCTTGAATAACTAAACGGATAGCTTTTCAAAGTCTGCATCACATAAGAAGTAAACGGTTGAGCGTGTGACCGTTGTATATAATTATTATATAAACACTTACAAATTAAAAAAAAAACTGCGAGATGGTTTTTTTCTTGCAGGAGGAACATCAAACTATTACTGGTATCGAGTTTCGTTGGCCAAAAATACGTGAAAAACTCAAGCTCCCATACAAGAAAATGAACGGTAAGTTAACTTACGTGATGGAGGGGCGTTTATTTGACTGAGAATATGCTCAAACAACATGCACGAAAGGCGTTTATTTGAGTTAGAATATATTAAACGTGCAGGAGGGGCGTTTTTTTGAGTTATGTGATCAAACGTGATGGGGAGGCGTTTATTTGAGTGATAATATACTCAAAATAAATAGCAGGAGGGGCGCTTGTTTGAGTTAGAATATGATCAAACGTGCAGGAGGGGCGTTTATTTGAGTGTTAGTATGACTATTAAGTATTGTATTAATTATTATTTCTACTCAGTTTTCATTTCAGACCCACTTCTGATCTGGCATTCGTTCGATCTCGTCCAAATCAAAATGAGCAGACCGACACATTCGAAGAATTTCAGCTTTTGCTACAAACTTTCCCGCAGTTAAATTAAGTCGTAGCATTATTTATTTCAGTCAGTTTAAATTTACAATCCACAAAGACTGACACGGATAAATTTATTCTCGTTCAGCGGATTTTTGTGTGTGTCTGCGAACAATCAAGTTTTGACAAGTCCTTTGTCATTTCCTGTACCGCTAATAAATGGAATCACAATAGTAATCCAATTATTGGGTTCAACTTGATACCGAAGCAAACATAGTTTAGATAAACCATTTGTTTATCGCTGTGGGCTGTGGCCAAAAATTTAAGAGTGCACATTAAAAGTACACCGAGAGCTCCCACTTATACAGTACAGCACGAAGCGCCTCTGTTCTCGTTGGATCTCGTTCAAATCAGAATGAGCAGACCGACACATTCGAAAGAAGACAGTCTGTATCCTTCTGTTTCACGGGTCGAAACAAACTGGAGCGCCTGCTGCTCTTTGATCTTTATTTCTGGCCTGCCGTGCATCTAGCACGCCGTGACGCATGCGCAGCACACCTCGAAACATAAAAATAAAAATAATAAGAGGCAGAATCGAAATCTCAACTGGGCGCCTTCCGGCCCGAGTAAATATTACGAAACATGCTGCGATAATCAAAAACATTGCGGTAGTCGCTGAGAAAGTAAGATCCGGTTCTACTTTCTGCAACGATTGTTTCAGCAAGTTTCACAACGATTTTGCCCATTGAAATGGTGTTACAAGCTACAATGAATCATGCAGCATGTCACGCAACGGCGTCGTGAGATTTGTTATGCGAAAAATCACAGCGCGTAACACTGTCTTAAGTTAGAAGCGGGATTTTACAAAAGCATTTTTGACATCGGCTAGTATAAGTTCCTCGTTTTTTCCTTTGAATTACTGCCTAGTTTAAAACTACACGGAATGTGCACTGGTTTCAGTCCAGTCAAAGGGAACTATATCTGAATAAAATGTAACAACCGATTATCATTTTATTTCCAGGCACAGGCAATCGGTATTTCCTGAACATGAATCGATGTCTGACCGGCGGAGTGAGACGGGTCGCCAGATGGCTTGATCCGTCTCCCAAGATTCTACCCATCAACGTGCTGGCAGTGAACGCCAACTGCACTACCGTCTATTTTTATTCCAGGGAAGAATCAAACTGGAAACCATTTAGCACTGCGCAAGCGTCGCAAATTAGTTGTTCGCCGACAACGGGCGGCGAAACAAAGAGACGAGGGACAGGGCTTTGATTGGAAGAGTGTGACAGGCAGTAAGCTCACAGATTTGTACATCAGGGCCCAGTTGTACGAAGAGTGGATAACTTTATCCAGCGGATAAATCCCTATCCTGCGGATAAAATTGGCGCGTTCTGAATTATGATTGGACAACGAGCAAATTTTGTCTACTGGATTGGGATTTATCCGTTGGATAAAGTTATCCACTTTTCGTACAACCGGGTCCTGAAGAGCAACCTGCAATAAGCACGCATTAAACACCTGGGCCGTAGCTAGACTCAAAATTTAGCTGACACTAGCTACGGCGCCCCAGCTAATCACTGCATTGTAGTGAAAAAATACTCTTTAATTAACTTCCGGTCCAAAATTTACGGGGGGGGGGGGGTATTTGCCCTTCCTGTCTAACGCTAGCTACGGTCCTGAACACACAAATTTTTCTTGTTTGTTATCCCTCACTCGACTGTAAAAAGGTCAATTTCGCAAATTATTGGCCAAAAAAAGCTGGCTGCAGTGCAGTTTGCTGACTATGGATGTAAATATGGGGTTGTGAGGCGCCATCTTGGATTCTGATCCGTCGCTGCAGGGAAAATATAGGAGAGCAAACGATCCGCGAATGTTTTAATCATTGAACAACTAAAACAACTATTTGCATACACAAATAAAACCTGCCAGAAAAGAAGAAATTATAAAAATAAATACTTTTTTCACTCTTTGAAGGGGCTGTTGGTCCCAGAGCTGAATCGTTTCATTTTTCAGGAAATAATCATTTATTCCGCAAGGAATGTCAGAAGAAAATTTATTATAATCAACAAAAAGGACCACTCATTGTACATTGATCAAACTGGCCAACGTACCTTGAGAAATTTCGTTATTAGTGAAAGGCGACCAAACGATATTGTTTGCTTTAATTGTTTAGCAACTTATTAATTAGAGTGGTAGCTACAAGGTTTTCTGATTGGTGTAGAAAACTAAGTGACAACTTTACAGTTTGCCCAAAAAATCTTATTTTCCTGTCCAAGGCGATAAAATATATTGGGTCTATCTAATTATACGCGTTTCCTACAAGTTTACTTTATATTCCGTTCTAAGTTAAATTTTGCTTTCCATTTTGTCAGAAAAGTAGAAACTGTCCGTTATGCTACTGCTCTGTACTGTATATTGAAACTTAACATATTGAAAATCAAGGTTACTCTCAAAAAATCATTGCATAAAAAGGTTTCATGAGAGTTGATTTCACGTCTCCCTTAAAATAAAATTTGAATCAGCAATGATTGCGATATGGAACTCACTTTGTGTATAATTAGGGGAGATTATGAATCCAACTAATGCTTTGCCGTTGGTGGAAAAGCTTTTGGAACTCTCGGCGTAGGACAACAATAAACAGTCATTTTAAAAAAAAGTGTGCAGTTTTGACTAGCTTCCAATCTGAGATATACTTTCGAGTATTATTTCTTCCCTCTGATCAACTATTTAGCAGCGATCACCGGCAGATTGGAAATTATTCGGTTCAATCTTTCTGGGAATCCTTCTTTTTTGACAGCCGTGAAGACAGGAAGAATGGCAGCCTAACATTTGGTGAATACCATGGCGATAGATCTCGTTAAATTTGTAGTATATCATCGGGTTTATTGCTGTGTAAATGTAATTCATATAACGGCCGCACAAGTATAGACGTTTCATAGCATCACAAGACCAGCTGGCATCAAACAAATAATATTGCATAAGGAAGTAAATCCCATAAGGAGACCATGAGAAGAAGAAAAGAGACACCACAATTACCAGCATTAGGGTGACTCTCTTGTTTTTCATTGCTCTTCGCTGTTGTGTTTCTGATGATAGATGGGAAGTGATTGGTTCTTTACGGCGAAGGGTGATAACTATAGCTGCGTAGAACACCGCCATCAGTATAAAAGGGAAAGCCGCAAACACGACAAACAAAGTCAGTCTATCAACCCTCCAAAGGTCTTGCCACGTATCAAAGATTTGCGGTAAACTGTAGTCGCAGAGGCGAGTGTTATCTGTTTCAACTAACTTGAAAATAAAAAAATAGTAAGAAAAGAATAGCGTGGAAAAAATCCAGGTAAATGCGATGAAGCGAGGTGTAGTACGCCTTGTGATTAAATGGCGTCTCGTGGGAAAGACGATGGCGCCAAACCTTTCAGCTGCTATAAAGACCATACTTTGCGAAGAAACAGTCATGGAAACCTCATCTGCAAAATGCACAAGTTTGCATGTGATTTGACCGAATGCACCTCCGACCAGCCACGGTCCCCACCCGAGATAAACTTGTTTAATACGACGCGGTATCACAAATATAGGGACCATGAGATCCGACACGGCCATACTGACAATGAAATAGTTAACTGGTGTTCTCAGCTTTTCAAATTGTTTGTAGAACACAGCGATGACTAACAAGTTTCCAGTAAACGAGAAAATAGATAGGAGGATGAAAGCTACTGTCATCAGTATTTGATCGTAAGTATCAACGGTTGGCCCGTATGGGTCGCATCGCTCAGAAGACTTGTTTGTCGGGGAGAAGTTCATTGTAACAACTGAGATTGAAGTCTAAGTTCTGGAAAGGAAAGAGGTAATACGTATTAAAACACAATTGTTTTAGGAATTAATTTATAAAAACAGCATTCTAAGAGATCTGAATTATTGTAATGTTTTACAGCCTTCTCAATTTTGTCTACTTGACCACAAACATCGGAAAGTGCACAATTCTGCTTCATTTCTGGTTTATCGAGTTCGAGTTCGAGTTCGCGTTCTCTTTTTCTTTTTCCCCAAACAAAGGAGTTTGGACGAGACAGGTTTTTCAGTTCAAAAACGAAAAGTTAGTTGAGTCAAAAAATTGTCCGAAAGTATTATGTTGCTTAATAAATATTAACTGCTCAACTTACTGTGTTGTAAACATGAACTTTTGATCTTCCAGGTGCTCGACTGTTGCAATCGATACAATGTGTCTTCCTTTCAAACGAATACTTTAATAAATATTTACTGTGGTGTTCGAATTTCATTTTGTAAGAGCTTTCCTTTACCCAATTAGAACACAAGAAAGATATTGACGCGACTTGCAAGAAGTAACAACTGTATGTAACAGCAACGCAACATTACCCCGGATGTTTTCATCGTTATGAACTCTCAAATAACAAAGTTGAGTAAACATTTATTAGCTATCTTTTTTTTATTTTATCTTTTTGAGAGCAGATTATTAAAACAGAATGTTTGAATTAAGCACAGCGCCATCCTGCTATGTTTTTGAAAATTAAATTAAATCAAAAGTTACAGGAACTTTGTTTTCTTATAATTGTGCGTGTTAGTGCTTTACATTCTGAAACAATTTTCTATATATAGTCAGCTTGAATATTTGCAACGAAGTTATATCTTTATTTGTAAGCCCCCTCACCCAATCTTTTAAGTTTAAAAGCTTTAAGAATATTTTAAGCATGAGACTTTCACCCAATTAGAATGAAACCGTTTAACGCTAATTTTACATGACGTCATTATACAAACTAATTGGACTCAGCTGCGTCTAATGTAACAAAATGGTTATTAGAGTCGAAACAGTTTTGGGCGAACGAGACCGAAGGACTGGATAACGTTGAATGGTAGCTTTTGATAAACCCCAGAGCATTCTAGTAAATGTATGGAATACAGATAATGATAACTTATAGTTACAGTTCAGTTTCAGTTAATTAGACCACAAGGACGCCAACTTTAAAGCAAATTGACGAAACTTGTATAACAAATAGACCAAAACGGGTATATTAGCAGCTGGCCGCACAATTTAAGAAAATCGAGCGAACTTCATTAATCCCGGTCTCTTTGTTTGGCAGTAAGCGCGCGGTCATCAATTTTCTGACATGACCGCACGCTCACTGTTAAACAGAGATACTAGTATTAATCAGAAGTCGCTCGATTTTCTTTTGCGGATTTTTATCAATTTGCACTATACTTCAGTTGGGCAGTTTTCATAACTTTTTCTAAAAAACTGGGCTTCCTGTGCACAAGACAATGCTGGGAACGCATGGGAAGAAGCTGAAGCAGAAACTAGTAGAAACCCAGTGCGCGAGGTCTCCTCTGAATTGGAATCGGCTCTTCTGTTTCTGTCAATAGTCGTGTGTATCCTGGCGTTCTATACATTCAGTATCTGAATACACATTAACATCGCTCGAGGGGGCTCTAACCTTCATTGGTTCCAACATAGGTTACATGCAACTCACGTTTGGACCAAACGGTTTTATTGACTGAAAGGCTCTACATGCCAATCCGTAACAACCACAGCCTTCGAATTATACCACAGATTTGTTAAACATCCTAATCTCTCAAAAACTGTGCATTACCTTAACACATGTGTAATGGAAAACCTAAATGTAATGGTAGACTGGATAGAGATAAACTGTGAAAACCAGTCAATTCTGAGAAATATAGTGGTTTAAATGTGGTAAGTTAAAGTGCTCTAATAAACATCCCAAATAATACCCTCTGAGCGTTCTAGAAAGGAAATAGGTCCACAAGGAGAAAGAGGAAAATCTCTGGGTTCGAACCCACGACCTCCGGAACAGATCACCGTTCTGAGAAATACCTTCTAAAATATATCAGGATTTTCATTTAAAGTTGTTACACTTTAGTTTTCTCTTTGTTAAATTTTTCTATTCATTTGTTTATCGACGTATTTTCGTTCTAGTTAACAAAATTTTATCGATTAGTTTCAGAAAACTCAATGTATCTTGCAGAGCCAGAAACATTAGAAAACTGGAAGGGGTAAACGAGCGCGCCCTTAGATACGTATATAAGGACAAGAATGTATCTTATGACGAAATGTTAAAAGGATTAGGGGTGGTGAATGGTCCTCTGAAAAATGAGAGTCTCGGCAAATTCTACCCAAGTCTCGTAATCTCGCAAAATCTACTAATATGTCTCAGAGTCTCAGATTTTGTGTCTGTCGGTCACATATTTGCTTTTCTGTTATTCACTACACTTTTTCGTCTCGGGCTCGGATTTTAAGATGCCAGTCTCGGCGTCTCGGCGAGTCTCGGATTTACCATTCGCCACCCCTAGGATTGGTACACGCAGCACACTTTTGAGCCGACGAATACAAGACATGCTATTCATAATCAACAAATGTTTTCGGGGAAAAGTATATAGCGACCATCGCTAACCTACTCAAGCCTAGAAAAGCACGAATGGACTTACTCTTCCAAAAGTAAAAAGTAAAGTGAAATGTAAAACAAATAAAAGTTGTTGTTGTTGTCGCACCAAATATGGCCTAAACTCGTTCAAATACTATGCAGCGAAAATGTGGCCGGAATATCCAAGGATTGAATGACATGTACGGCAAAAAAACAAAAAGGAAATACAATTTTTGGGGCTTTTGTTGCAGCCGTCACCGTACAAATTTCTAAGGTCTCTGTTGTATCACACTACAACGTCATTTGTTCATCAAATTTTTTCAATCAATTGTTTAGTTCATTAAGAAAAGAGGGGACACCGATGAATCCCTGTACAAACACATCTGTAGAAACAGCCGTTTTCAGAACTCCTGATAGACTTTGTCATCTTGAAATTCATAACGTACATTACGTCTGTCTTCATCTTTTCGGGGAATGAGACCATGTGCCCCTTCTTGCTGGTGCATGGCTGGAGGAACCGGTATGTGTTGCATGGGAGCTTGAAAGCTGTTAAAAGATGACGAAATCTGTACAAACATGCTTCCCATCATTTGCATCATCATCATTTCATGCTCCCTCTCTTCTCGTCTTCTCCTTTCCTCTATCTCCAATTCCTTCAGACGCCTTTCCTCCTCTCTCTTGAAAAACGTTCACTTTCGGCCCTTTCTTGCTGTTTCTCAATCACACTACACACATCTGTAAGGAAACTGGCATTCCTACTTTATTTCCTACTCTTCCCTCTCCTTGTAGACAAAGGGTCTTTGCAGGTTGTTTTGAGGGTTTCTTGTGTTGCAGGGGTCTTGTTATTTGTGACAATGGTACTGGCACCGGAACAGCTGACAACACTGACATATCCTGAACTTGATGGGCTCTGCTCATCCACTGAATCATCACGTCCGTCCACGGGTGGGTCGTCAGTTTTGTCATACACGTCTCCTTCTTCTAGCAATAACTCTCCATCTTCTTCGCCCGGTCATCAGAATTATCGCCGGCAGTGTCCAACAAACATGGCGGTCTGGTAATTGGCCTATCTCCCCTCACTTCGTCAAGCCTATCGAAAAATTGAAATGTCTTCCTGCTTCTGCCAGATAAATTGTTGTTATCTTTGACCTTTCTGTATTTCTTCTTGAGTTGCTTAATCTTCTACCTGATCTTCATAAACGACCGAGAAAAGCCGCCTTCTTCTTCGAGCCTTCTTGCAATCTTTTCCAAAATTGGTCTTTTTCTGGTGCAGGTATCTAGCTATTGTTGTATTTTCTCGTCGGCCCATATATCAATTAATAAGAACACTTCATCTTCGTCCCAAGTCGACCCTCGATTGGAGTCGCTCATCCTTTCTCTTTCGACTTGCGTTTGCAAATGCCTGACAGTTGGAGCCAAACACACCGCAAAGTTTAATGGGTGAACGCACCAGTGCGCATATGCAAAATCAAAACTAACCCGGGTTTGACCCAGGTTTGTGTTTACACGACACTTTTCCAAACTATCCCGGGTTCAACCCGGATCAAACCCACCTCTGGAGGTGGGTTACATTTAACCCAGGTCGAACCCGGGTTAGCAGTGTTTAGACGACAAAAACTAACCCGGGTTAGTTTTAACCCGGGTCGAGCCCGGGTTAGTTTGTGCCGTGTAAACAAGCCTCATGCTGAAGGTGGGTTCGACCGGGTCGAACCCGGGTCAGCTTGGAAAATTGTCGTATAAACACAAACCTTGGTCGAACCCGGGTTAGTTTTGATTTTGCAAATGCGCACTCGTGCGTTCACTCATCAAACGTTGCGGCGTGTTTGACGCGAACGTCAACGAGAACGTTACAAAGTAATAGACTTGATTACAGAATACAATAGCTTCACCTGGGAATGTAACCAGCTGGCCACCTTCCCGTCGTCGTCTTTAGAAATATAACGTAAAAATTGTAATTTTACAGTTTTGCAGATAACATGAACGTTATAATAAGATTCCTTTCAATCTCCTTGCGTCTTCAAATTTTTAGCTTCTAATTTTTCACATTCACACACCTTCACACCCATGCGTGTAAAAAACTAACCCGGATTCTCCCCAGGTTTGTGTTTACACGCGTTTTTGATATTTGTCCGTGTAAACAAAGTCGGGTCGAACCCGGGTCATCCTCGAAAACCCAGGGGCAGTCAGTCTCGAAAGGAGCAGTTTTTAAAATATCGAACGCCGAGCGAAGGCGAGGCCGAGAGCGGTGAGGCCGGAGGCCGATCCGCGAGCCCCTGGGGACATTATCTTACAGGACTCGTTCTGGGCCCGCCTAACTGGATTACATGCCCGATTACTTTCGTGTCATGCGATATTAATTAGTGTGTTTATTTCGTATTGTTCAAACTGACAGATAAAAAACATACAACGGTTATTTTTATCACAACCATATTGCAAACATTTTCATGAATCTTTCTTCAACGAGAACTTCGGGGCTTCTAAAATCGAAATCGACCTTCCTCTTTCCGCCCAGTAATTCTTTGTTACTGGTCTAACATTCTCCGATAAATGCCGCCTCAAACCCAATTGACCGGAGCCAAACAACCTGATCTTTCGTTATTGATGCCAACGCCAAAACAACAACGACTAAAGGTCAAGCAGGATAAATATCAACATAACATCCAACTTGAAATGTCAGGCTTTTGTCGAATCCTGTAGGTAACTCTGCGAACACGTCTTTTCAGTCCTTGAACAATATTCTGGATAACTAGCTGTTGCTCTGGTTTCGGCCTTCGTACGTCCTGAAACAAGCCGTAGTCAACGCAGTACTTATTTTTAAAACCCTTGAACATCACACGGAAAACGGCTTTGTGATTCCATCACACCTATAAAAATATCCTTGGTCGCTGATAAGGCGCAAAACACAATCGCGCTAATTTGCGCCCAATCACGAACAAGAACCCCTGCCGATGTCCAGAACTAGCTCTGTAAGACTGTCCCCAGGGGTAGTTAAAACTACTCTTGACTTTTGTGTCGGCCCTGAATTTTCTCCCGCCCGATGGACCACCCCTGGGTTTCCGAGGATGAACCCGGGTTAGTTTGTGCCGTGTAAACAGGGCTTAATGTCTAATGTCATAAAAATGGTTTGGTGCAGGTATTGTTAATGAACACTGCTTCCTCGGAAACGTATCTGCCTCTCACAACAGGAAGGAAATATTGCGTCACATACAAGATATTCATTATTATTGTGCTTGTAACAACCCAGAGATGGAGTCGCCATTTTGCCTCCCAAACTCTCACCACGGGAAGATTAAGGTAGCGCGTCTGCAGCACAACCGAGAGACTGTGAAAGAAAAACTCGGTGAAAAGAGCAACATATATATAAACAAGTAATTTCCCCAGGACTTCTGCCCCTTGTTCTGCTGTTAAACTGGTGTCGTATACAAGCTGGTATAGTTGGGTCACACCAGTTGTTAGAATGATGGCCGCTGTCTCTTGTAGCATTATCTGTAGGCTCATGTCGGTCATTAAACGTTGGGTGTACGGAGATCTGTGCTTTTTGGTCTTGTGGCTCTCTGCTACGTCAGCAGTAACAGGAACTTCTGTGTTCACCTACAAAAACAGATTGTTTTTCTTCAATCGTGAAAATCCTGCTTAATTGAGTTGATGAGTTTCTCTAGGGTTCTGAAGGATTGTTCATGGTTTCTCTATACAGTCTGAATGGATTTTGAAAGGGTTTTGTAGGGGTTCTGTAGAGGTTCTGTGGAGATTCTAAAAGGGTTTTGTGGGGATGATACAAGGGCTGAGTTAGACAATATAGGCTAGTCTATCATAGTCTAACCATATCCACAACTACCACCTTGTTGTCTTTGCAGAACCAGCTTCAACACCAAAAATCCGCATCCACCACAAAACGCATCACTGCAATCTGAACTTCTATACAACAAAATCTATCAACACCACCGCGTGGTGATTTGTGTTTAGTGTTTTTTTTCTATGAATCGATTGTAAAAATGCCAACGAAAGAGGGGGCTGCGGCGCCTGCCTCCTCAGTCAATAAAGTATCCATTAGCTGTCTGTTTCACGAAAATACTATTATAATTTATGACAACAAAATCAACCGACTTATCTTGTGCAAACGAAACTGACGTTTCGTTCCAGCATATGGCATGAGAGAGAAAAGGGCGAGAAAGACTTCCCTCTTGAGTCTCTTGCTTTTCTGGTATATCATACATCATGCAATAACAGTACCTTTTAATACAAAACACAGAATATAGACACATTGTAAAGCTGACAAAATTAAATAGCTGCGGTAAAAATATCTTTTTGATTTATGTTTACTCCATTCGTTAATATACTGTTATATTGTCGTTTGGCCAGGCGACACACATTTTTCCTAAAAATATATTACCTTGACTGTTCCAACTTTGTAGCGAAACAAGTTTCGGAATTTCTCCCACCAATGACCCATCATACCGATTACCAGCGTCTCCAGCACGTGGATGATTCCGTGAAGTACACCATAAATACAAACATTCTCATACTCGCGAGATCGGCCTGCATCGATCGCGCCAAAAATGAAGAGATTCCGTAGCTTACTTGCAACAGAACGAAGGCGGTTCCGTGGTGAATGACGCCTTGAAGCCCAAGCACACAAAATCGGCTCAAAAGTTTGCAGGGCAGTAAGCAGAAGGAGGCAAATGTGGCCACGAGAAGCTTCCTTATACCGTGTAGAGATACAAAATACGGGTAAATCACATAAACAAACAGGTACGTTGTTAACACAGGAGAAATAAGAGGCATACACAGTTTTATGGCAACTTTCAAAGCTTTTCTTTCGTTACGAAAATGTAGTCTTCCCAGTGAATAACTTTGAACAAGAAGCACCAAGACGTAAAGGAAGTTCATTGGATAAGGAATGAAGGGTTTAGTGTACAAATTTTGTGACTGGAGAACGATACGGTATGTCACGTTTGTAACGACGAATATGGTGTTAACTAGGAGCACGCGAGACTTGACAATTGCTGACCAGGTGAAGATTGTTATCCACAAAAAAAACAACCAGTAATCAAGCAGCAACACTGAAATTACGTCAGTTATTCCTCGTACTCTCTTCGTTGTCAGCGGTAAACTCGGATTAGTGGAATCAATCCACTTGCAATGGTACAAAGTGTTCAGGACAACATAAATTATCAGAAGCCCGATAACGCAAGAGAAAGATCCGACGAGGATAATTACACGGAACACAACAAACACGCATTGAAAGTATTGTTTTGTAGATGGGTGAACGTCTGTTCCTTTGCGCAGACAAGCAGTTTCTTGAGAAGTTTTCATCTTCTTCATAAATATGATCGTTAGGATCTCCCCTTGCAAACACACTGCTTGTTCCAACGCCCTCTAAATCTTGAATTCCATGCGGTGTTTCATCTATGATGTGTTCTCCGGCCCCGCCGGTAAATTTCTCAATAAAATGCATGCAGACCTCCACTACTGATCCAGTCAAACTCATTTTGAATGGGCATGCAAGGTTAGTGGATTTTTTTTCAAGACTTCTAATAATTTCAGAGAAACACTGAAGACTATAGAAGAAACTCAGACTTGTAAGTTATGTTTCCGTTTTAACTATAGTAAGTTATCTATTTAAAAAAACAGTGAAATGCCTGAAAGTGAAAGCCTGCAACTGATTGTTTTATCGAAAACGAATCTCAGCACAATCTGATACATGATGCCGTGCCTGAAAATACATTTATGACCAAATCATATGAAACTAAAAAGTTTATTATAATTGGTGATCATGTGATGAAAATAGCAACATCAATAACGATAACAACAAAACTATTCAGTACTGAATACAGCATTCAGACTTAGCAGGTTGACGACTATCTAGTATAAAGAAAAGTCCACGTTTCCATGTTCAACGCTTTTAACCCTCGGACGACCAAGTTATTTATCGTAACAAATTAACCAAAGGGGGGGAGTCATTTGGACCCCCCCCCCC
>JAOEJI010919578.1:0-13571 GCA_025448255.1 Umimayanthus chanpuru
CATTTTGTGGAAAAACTTTCCGTGATAAAAATGTTAGTTTCCATATTTGGACAAACTACAGTATACAAGATTTATACTGTGAGTAGAGAGCCAATCAGATTACCGGAAATTCAATATCCAGTGTTTGGTATTTAAAAAAACAATATATTCCACTTATGCTTGTTGAATATGAGCTTCTGGTAGTCAACTCGGTGCTCTGCATCTCATCCACTGTCTAAGAGCTCATATCTAGTGCGTGTTTGTGAAGTAATTGCTAATTATCATTATAGTAGAATTTGCAGAGTCCACATATGTACATTGTAAAGACATTACCTATTTTTTTCTTGACTAGAGAAAACAATATTAACAATTTTCACTTTTAGGCATCAGTAAAATATGTATTTGTGTAGAAAATCTGGTAGCAAACCTTTCATTAGTAAGGGTTGCTTGGTTCAAAAATATTTTTATTTTCAAGAAAAGTTGAGTTTTTTGCCTTTGTTGTATTTAAATAAATATTAAAATGATGTTTTACATAACTCTGGTTAGTTTTTACAGGAAAATGTTTCTGATCACACATATTTAATGTACAAAATATAGATGGTGAAGTGGCCTTTAATTTTAACATGGTAATAAAGTTGCAATAAAAGTTTATGTTATTAATTTTGGCGTTGAAAATAGAGTTGGTCATGCCAGGTGACCAGAGAAACACAAACATTTTTGGACACCTTAACAACCTGCTGGACATTATATTTCTTTTTTGTTAATTCATAAGAGAATGGTCATCAACTTTTTTGGCCATATTCAGGGTTGCCACAGTCGTTGAAAATCTTGGAAAGTCCTGGAATTGGCCAAAAAAAATCCAGGTCCTGGAAAATCCTTGAATTTGGGTTGCAGTTTCCTTGAATGGGAAAACATTTCCACCTTTAACTGCAAAATATAACCCAAATGTGCTGCTTGTCACAATTGCACATAATACCTTGGATGTAAAAATGTATGAAAACCAAAACAGAGGCAGGATTTTTTCCGAGAAGTCTTGTAAAACTCATGCTGAATTATTAAACAGAATAACAAAGCTTTTTTGGTACAGAAGGTCCTTGAATTTGCTTGAGATAGTCCTCAAAAGTCCTGAAAAAGTCCTTGAATTTCACATCCAGTGAACAGTGACAACCCTGCATACCGTATTATAAGAATTTTTTGCCACATCTAATATTTTTGTGTTTTTCACAAAGGGAAAATGTGGTGATACAAAATTTGATCTGATGGTTTATCTAAAAGTTAAATAATACTGTATGTTCTTCAAAGCTTTCACTCTGAATCTTTGAATTGTCTACTGTCAGGAACTTGGATATTTAGTCATGTATGTATTCACCCCTTCATTTGTTAAAATAACATTGTTTTTTGCATGTTTTTCTGAAATAAAGCATAATATTTGAAGATTTAGATATTGGTTTTGGTTTGCTCTATTATAGATAAATTTGCCTCATAGGTTATGAACTGAAGTAAATTGCCAAGTAAATAAATAACTGGGAAAATGTTGGTACAAGCTTCTTACCAACGGCCAAGCTGTATTTATATCTGAGGACAAACAAACTATAGATCACCGTGAAGCCAAACTTTCAGCGACTACGGTTATTATGTTATATTAGTTTAAATGGCTAAATTGATAGTGGAGGCGAGGAATTGTTAGTGGGTGTCAGCCTGGATTCAAGGTTTAAAATATAAATGTTTAAAAACCTCAAAAAGCAAATTACATTCGACTGAAAGATCCTTTTATTACAGATAAAGGAAAGAATGGACGATCTGACAAAAGTATGGAAAGCAGTCCAGTTCCACACATCACAAAGGCCCGATGAGTGTAACGATGAAAATGAAATGTCAGTTTCTGCCAGTGACGGAGACGACAACATGGCTACCTTCAGTTCTGGTGAAGACAAAGTTGTTAAAAAGAAGCGTCCAACCCCTCGCAGGAGTAAACGAGAGAAGAAGGTGTGTCTGTATTCAACGTGTAAAAAAGCAGTCATCAACCTACCGAGGTATTTAAAAGAAACACACAAATGGCTACCAGAAAAAGCATCGAAAGCAGTCACACTGCTAAACATCAGGAAGAAGTACACGTTTCAGCGAAGTGACGTAAAGCAGTTGGTAAAGCACAGGGTTGCAGAAGCAAAACGCAAACAAAAACGAGTTAAGCCTTGGCCTTCCGCTTCCAGAGACTACCACCATAAACGTCACTGCCCCATACAAGGTTGTCTTTCAATACCAAAGCGACTGGATAAGCACCCGTGGCATGTCCACGATATAACAAATAAAGACCGTCTCGCGACTCTGCTCGCCAGAGCAAAACGAACACGTGTTGGTCCAGACAATACACATGTATCAGTTGTAAAGAAAGCCGATGTGGTGCCACTTAGCATCTTGCAGAAGAATGTAGCAGAGGGAAGTGAAAGGGAGCCACCATCAGAAGAAGAAGATGAAGAGGAGTCAATGGCAGATGAAACAGAGTCTATCCTTTAGGAGTTCAAGGTTTGGATGAAGTCACCAGATGGTGGTAATAGAGATAAGAAAACTGCACACCAACACAAGCAACAACTCGCAAAGATCATTGAAGTAGTTGGTGACAGTGCAAAGGATCTCCTGGACGTCAGAATCTTACGCACCAAGTTCATCACTCAATATTGTGAAACAGAGCAAAAGTACAAACCACAAACAATACAGTCGTACTTAATGAGCGTCAGGCATTTCTTATCCTTCCTTATTGCTGAACCCACCCACTTGAATTGTGACAGCAACGATGTGCTGGCACTTAGAGAAAGGTTTGAAAGATGGTCGACAGCGTATCAGAAACAGAACAAGAAACGGCATTGGGAGAAGATGGAGGAAGACTTGTCGAAATTGGTCACACCAGATGCCATCCGTGACTTCGAGCAGAGTAGCGCTGCAAGAAAAGCAACTGTGCTCTTGGGAAAATTATCTGAAGGTAGAAGTCAGCAGGCAGTTGGTCAGCAGGAGTTCACGCTGGTAAGAGACTTTCTTCAAGCAGAAATCCTGATTGACAATGCACACAGGCCAGGCGTTATTGCAAACCTCACGTTGGGTGAGTTCGCAGCTGCAATGAAAGAGGATATGTACACCATCCGAGTCCATGATCACAAGACTCTTGACACACATGGACCAGCCACCGTCGTTTTCAGCGATAATCTTTATAGATGGCTTAAAGTGTACATTGAGAAAGTTAGACCCCAAGCTCAGGATTCCGATGATGGACCAGAGTCACTTGTCTTCATTACATTCAGTGGCAATGGAATGACATCATCGCAGGTCACTCTAAGTGCGTGAAGTCTGTCTTCAAGAAGGCAGAGTCAGTTGTGCTTCCAAGTGCTACAACAATGCGCAAAAGCGCAGTTACAAATGCCCGTGACAATGCCAGTCATATCAGTGGTGATCTTGCTGACTCGATGCTCCATCAGGAAAAGACAGCTGACAAGTATTACAAACTCCAGAAAAAGAGCAAAGTAGCCGTTAGTGCACCCAAAGAACTGGGACAGTTGATGCGGAAAAAATTGGGTGTTAATGTTCAAGAAAAGAAGGCAGAAGATGCGAAAACCGCTGACTCCACATATGAAAACAACGAAAACATCGATGAAGAAAATGAAATTTCAATTCTTGGAGAAGAAAAACTGCCCACCGAATCCGAGTCGTTGATACGTGTAGATTGAGTGCTGACTACGAAACACAGTCAAGAATTTACAGATGCGGAAAGCGAGAACATCGTGGCACCAACTGAGAGCTACAAGACCTCTTCAACATTTGATAAAGAATCGGAACTCCTTGCCAGACTCTTTGATATGATTGGAAATGCCCCCATTTCAAAGCCTACTATTCAACGAATCCCTGAAGATGATGATGAAGGAAGGAAACTTCTTCTACGTTTCACAATTTTCACAATTGTGAACAGAATCAAGTACATGCGAAAAATGAAAAGACAGAGAGCTGAAATTAAGGCTATGAGCAATGCAAGGAAATAACATGCAAGAAAGCAAGAAAATAACTTTGCCATTGACTGGACATTGAGTTGCTGTAAAAAGTATACATGTGGAACTTTGATCATGTTATTGCAAGAACTGCTGCAGAAATAGTTACCCTTGAACTGTAGCTAGCTGTAACTGAGGTGGAGTTCAAGAAAACGTTGTAATCCATTAATGGTTTCAGGTATCTTAAGGGTTGCCGTGAGTATTTTCCAGATATGTGCATGTACTGGTGAGAGATTTTAGATTTACAAAACAGTATAACTTCATAGGTATTCTAGCTTTAATATTGTTTTGTAAAAACTGCACATGCAGCATCTTATTTCATTCGCACAGGTACCTAGTGCTGACACAAACTGCTTCGAGTGTTTTGTTTTACGATTTTACTTGTAAGAGTGGTTTGTTTTTATAATACTGAAAGGTGGATAAGGAACTGGGGCATGAGTTAGATCCTTTTGCGAGGTTTTTTGCCTATATGGCTGATGTATATGGACAGTCTTCTAATCCTAAAAGAAGATTTGAATTGTTTTTCATCAGGTACCTGGTCGTGATGGGATAGAGAAACTTGGTATGGGGTTTGAGACTTTTGTCATACTTTCAACTTCATTCAATCCTTCCTTTTACATAAATCCTTGCACTGCGATTGTGACGTTATTTGTCATAAGCAGTGTTATTAAGACCAGTTGTTTTTGGTTTTCAAATGATGTTGTAAAGCAGAAGATCTCGTAGAAACGCAAACAACGGCAAATTTGACAGAGAATGTAAAAGGGTATACAACACAAATAGGTGCATGGGCTAGAACTTTTGGTTTGTTTTATTGTACCCGTTCACGTTTTTCTACAATTAATCAATACGTGTAAATTCCACTGACATACATTAGTTATAGTTGCTCTGTGATTGGCGCCTTTCGCATTGAGCTGGGAATTAGATAAAAGTGTCCAACATTGTGTCTGTTATTTTCGTTCCACCTTCGGTTCAGGATTTTGATTAGCGCTTATCCAAGTTTAAAATTTTCATCCATCGGTTGTGTTTCCTACAAACTGATATACACTGATTTGAGCTTCCAATTTTGTTTTGTCGATTGCGTTTTCAAGGAAAGTCAGAACGATCTTTCATGTACAGCGACAGATTTCTGGGGAGAATAACTTACTGTTTGAACAACGGCTTAACACTGGGTTAACTAATAAGCAACTGGGCTCTGGATAAAACTGTGTTTCAAGCTTTTTTGTTTTATTTTCTTCTAGTTGTACAGACAATTTTGTCGTTTGAGAGCTTGAAAGTTCATATCCGCTTAGAACTACGTTGTTGAGATTAATTTGAAAATGTTACATAACTGTATATTACGGATGTGTATGTACCTAGCTTGAGAAAGGTTGCTTCATAATGTGAACAATGAAAGGTACCTACATGTACTCGTGTAATTAAGTTTTGGCGCTTTGAAAATATATCAACAGCACTACACGTGAATATTGCATATAGCTGCATAATATACAGTTGTAGTACTGTTCTTGTCGGAAATTTTCGATTTAAGTTCTTTTGATATTACAGTAGCAGCCTTTCTTGATTGCGTTGTTATATAACTTCAAACTCTACATGTATTGAGGATGGATGTTAATTAATATATATACCGACTATTTTGTATGCCCTGTGATTTTACTCCAAGACCTTGGCTGACTTGGATTAGTAAATTGCTGCACAAGACAAACAATTATCATTTAAGATGCTTTTGACTGTTTTCCAACAATGGACAAATCAAATAGCCGGTATTTAACGGATATATTTAGAGTCGAGAAGTGATAATTATATTAATTTCTAATGTTAAAAGGTTTTGCAAATGTTTTTCAAGTAATTGTGGAGGGAAACGTCATAATAAAATGTTCCATTTTTGATATGCTGTGTTAATGATTGCTGATTAAAAAGTAGTCATATTGATGAAACTACTGTTCTTCCTTTGAAAGTATGGTAAAATTGTCAGCAACAGCAGCTTAGCAGCAGCAGCAGCAGAAGACAGTAACTGTATCAGCAACTTGGTTAGTGGTGAATCCATAAATAAAAGCTTTCCATCGGCTTCCTGTAAGGCGTAAGAAAAAATATGCATTTCAGGCAACAAACCTTGCCTGGGTCGAAAAAGTATTTAAAAAGAAAAATATGTTTTGCAGAAATTGTCTTTCTAAAGCAATTTTACCGTTTTTCACGGAGAACGAGGGATGATGTATTTAATAACTCGGCCGAATGATTGCTGAAGAAACACTTAAAAGATCATATCAGTATGATAAACATATTCAATCAGGGCAATAAGCATTCCATTTTATTGCCTTTCCAATTTAACATGGTACGTTTACAATAAATGGTTTTGGCATAAAAACTACGTTTGGTTGGGTCACCGGAAACACTTTTTCTCACACACTTTTACATTCATACTTTGCATGGAGTTGCAGTTACCTGTTACGGGAGCACTCGCCAAAAAGGCGTGGCTTGAGTCTAGGGCAAGCGCTGATACCCTGTCCATAAACAAATTCGGAGGTGGAAGCAGAATCTTTTCAGTATGATAATTCGTGATTCCCAGCTATTTTTCGACCAATGATTCATGATTCACTTATAGAATTTCTTCATGATTCATGATTCATTTACTTTGTGTCCATGATTCATGATTCACAGCCTGCGAGATGATGTGATTCATGATTCCTTCACTTTTTTCACTTTTTTTAGCCGTGATTCATGATTCAAGATTCCGCTTCCACCCCCGAATAAATGGTAGTGTCGGTGATGGTAGTTGCGGCGGCGGTAGTGGTAGAGGTGGTAGTGGCAACCTAAGAACAACTCCAGGCTGGTCTAATTGTTAAGCATCCGAAAGAAGCGCATCAGACTTTATGTTGTTGATGACTGTACTGGATTAGTATGTGGTCTGCATTGATTGCATCAAGAATGTTGAATCGTTAGCAGTACATAATCGCAAAAAGCTTCTATTTAAGGGAAAATGTAATACCCGGATTTATGTGCAATGTTTTTACATTCATTGTATGGTAAAAATGAACTTAAAAATATGATTTCATTAGTTCATTATTTGTACTGAATAGTTTACCTATAAATGTTAAGGCCGGGCATAACCAGAACATTTCAACTCAAACAAGAATTTTTGTTCAAATACTCGTCCCTGGGTAATAATGTTCAAATGAGCCATACATTTGCCGCAGAAACGTCTAAAGAGTTTATTAAAATTGTTAAATTTCTCTACCTCTGGCAAATGTCCTTGATCAAATGCCCAAAGTATGCCGGCCTTCTCTACCCGGGATTAACATTGTTATAGGTGCATAATATATTCTTGTTTGTACCGTACTTGCGATGATTTTGCTTTTAAAAGTCCCTTTAATTAACGAAACAAAGGTCCCCGAGTTTGTAGCAAAAGTCCCCTACAAAGTTACTAAAAACCCTAAGATGACACCAAAGACCCCGAAAATGTAACCAAAGTTCCTGGAAATGTAACTAAAGTTCCCGGAAATGTAACCAAAGCTCCCGAAAATGTAACTAAAGTTCCCAAAAATGTAGCAAAAGTTCCCTTTCAAAGTGGCAAAAGCCCCACAAGTCACAAACGTCCCTGGAAAATGTAGCCAAAGTCCCCGGAACAGGTAGCTAAAGCCCCCTTTCCTATAGCTCTCTCTCTCTCTCTGTCTCTCTGTCTGTCTCTCTCTCTCTTATCGCGTGGAAGAATTTTCGGCTGGAAAATGAAGTGCGCCAGCTTTATTTGAAGCTATAGCAGAAAACCAGTACAATCGTCGTGCTCATTGTATAAGCTTCAGCACCACAGAAGAGCATTTACAGTATTGGATTGACGCTTTCATCAGAATATACTATGAACCTCTGAAGGTAATCGAAGATTAAAAAGTGCTGTGGAAGGAACAAGAAAGCTACACTTTAGGACGAGAAAGATCACAAAAGATTCAGATTTTCTTATCCATGAAAGACAACTCAAAGATTATTACCATTAGTATCTTTACAACAACCGGACGCATACAAGTCCAGGGAAGTCACTAAGAATCATGGGCACAACATGAATTCATGCTTTTACTTGAAACTGACAATTCACTGGTGGCGACAACCACGAGGAAGATGGTAATTATTTATCATCCCAATTTTTGGAAGGGAACAGTCTATTGGATAACAAAGACATCACATTAAATGATAACACCACATTTGATCAAAGAGGGAAAAACCCTGCTAAACGCCCAACAATCCCTGATGACGAAATTTACAACCACTCAGGCCAGGAGGACCAGGAGATCGAGACAACCAACAGACTGAAGAGTTCACCTGAAATCGCGATTGTGGTATCAATTCCTCAAAGTTCAAAGAAAGGTACTAAAGAGAATCAGAATGACTAATGGAGAGTGATTTTGTTGCCTTCAAAATTTTCATGGAAACTGAACTAGAGACGGTAAAACGAGAGGTAAACCAAATCCCTTCACTCCAAGACAAAATACAACTTGGTGAAATTGTTCTTTAGAATTTTGATTCGCCCATGACAAAACATTTCCCCTTCCAAATTATGCCAGCCAGCTGGATTTGCTGTTCATTTTGATTAGCAACTACTGACAGTAGTTGTCAAAACTGTAGCTGAAACAAATCGCTAAGCTCAGCGGAAGGATGTTTATAATCCAGAAAGGCAAATCAACTGGAGAGATACAATGGCCAGCAAGGAAAGCATTCCTCAACATGAGCATTCTTATGTGTCTAAATTCACTTCCATCTGTCACTGATTACTGCTTAAGTGACCCATGTTTAGGGAATGAGATTATCAAGAAAGTAATGATGAAGAATCAGTTTGAAAACCTCAAGTAACTCCTGCACTTCAATGATTCAGCTGTTCATTCTTCGCTGTGTTCCCTCCTGTCCCTGTCTCCGCTCTCTGGACAATATCTCCTTGGTTGTAACAAAAACTATTTCCAGGGCAGACAAAAGCACAGCAGAACGTGCTTTTTCTTTGTCTGCCCCTAAAGTGTGGAACAAGCTTCCTACCGAACTAAAAAACGCAAGGACCCTTATTGATTTTAAATGCAAACTGAAAACATTTTTATTTGGAAAATTTTTTTAATAATTTTAATGAGATTCTTTTATCCCATATGTACTTAATTTATTTATTATTTTCATTGTAAGCTTTTTCCAGTGTGTTTGAATTTTCTTAGAAAAAGGCACTCAAAATCTTTACTATTATTATTAGTAGTAGTAGTATTACTATTATTATTATTATTCTTATTATCATCATCATCATCATCATCATCATCATCATCATCATCATCATTATTCACTGTTGCTCCCCAGCATGGCGAACCAATTTTCGACTGCCTCTGCAAGACCAGGCCAATGTTAGATTATTATAACAAGATGTTCAAGGTTACAACCCAAGCAAAAAGGTCTTGGTGGATGAAGGCAAGATTGCTTTTTGGGAACACTTGACATTTCATCAATACATACCAGCTAAACCCACCAAATATAAGATTAAAGTCTGGCTTGCAGCAGATGCAAAGAACAGACTCATGCTGAATCACAAGGTGTATCTCAGAAAGGAAGGACGGCCTTGGAAGTGATGTGGTGACCAAACTAATCACTCAGTTCTGTGACAAAATCATCACATCTGATACACTTGATACACTTCAACAACTTCTCCTCTTCACTGAAATTGCTCCAAGATTTCTCTCGCTCACAACATCTATCTATGCTTGTTCGAATGTCCAAGCCAAACCGCAAAGGATGGCCACAATGTTCAAAACAAAAGCTCAAAAAAATAGAAAGATTCTTTGTGCACAGAACTACAAGCTAGTCTTCACCAAGTGGCACAGCAAATTCTTGCATTCAACTGTACCAAGGTACTAATGAAACGTTGTCAGTGTAATAGTGGCAATTTAAATCTCAGCTGCCAATTATCTTGGCTAAAAGATTTTTCATTGATGTTATTCTACATGTTTTCATTAAATAACTACATACTTGTTCAGCCATTTCTGTGTTTGGTTGCTGTAGTTTCATATATGTACGGTGTGCATGTTTTGGTTTGGAGTACAAATTGATACTCCGTCTCTCAATTAACCCAGGAAATGAAGCTGGTTTACATTTGAGTGGAATCAGTAGGGGAAAAGTTAAACTTCAGAGCGTATATTTGCTAGTCCACGGTTCCTGCAGCTCGCAACTCACAAAATTTAAGACCTTTTTATGACTTTTAAAACCAAAATTTGGAAATTTTTCATCAATCTTTTATTTAAAAATTACAGCATAGGCCAACTTGTGTAACCATGCGACAGTAGTTTTGGCACAAAAAAAGAAAAGCAAATGTGCAAACAATATTTAAATCTTAACAAACATTTTAAAAAAAATTTTTTGAACAAAATGTGAAACTTTTTAAGACCTCAACAGTGTTCTCCCCCACTCTGCTCTTTGCTCAAGTATGAATAATAAGTTAAATACATATCAAAATTCTATAAAGGGAATTTGAAAAAACAAAGTCTTAAACTCAAAATTTTTCCGACTGGTGTGTTCTTCATAAACGTCCACCATCTTGAATCTCATGCCCAGTATTTTGCAATGTGCGACAACAAAAGTAACCATGGCAATGAATGACAGCATGCATTTCATGCATGTGAAGCACAGTCTTTCACTGTTATAACAAAGCAAACATGGTGAAGCAATCAAGCAGAAATATTGACTGTTATTTTATCAAGAAACCAAAAATAACATTGTAAACAGAAACAAAAATATCCCATGAGTACCTGTTTAACATTTTTGTAGCAGCGTTGAGCCTTTGAAAGGAATACAATTAAAACTTTGTGAGATGAATAGACAAGCTCAACGATTGCTGTTTTGTGACATCTTGTTCTGGTCAAATATACCAGAGTTAGGAGAGAAACCTAAAGCCAAAGATAAGCACCGCTACAGGTTTAATGATGCTTGGGTTAAACAATAGCCCTGACTCAAAGACAACCAGTGACCATTCTGGTGTGCTTTGCAACCTTTGTAAATGGTTTATAATGATAAATCAATATTTAAAATGGAAGCACTGTTTGGAGCGAGAAATCCTACACTTGCTTATGGAAGGATATGATTGTACAACACGAAATATTTGACCAACAAAAAGAAGCACTTCTGCGTGAACAACATCGTGTTGTGCAGGCATCAATGCTGGTGTCGAACAAGCAATCCAGAAAGCATTTTCAATCAACAGGTATGGTAACTCTATTAATTAATACTATCTTGTTTGATTTTTCCTGACCTTGGTTCAAGCATCGTGCAAAAAAAAATCAAAATTCATCATATTTTTATAATGAAATGAATCGCCTGTCTGTACTATTGCATAATTATTTTGTTTGATATGCTACATCACTATGATACAAATATATGGTCCATTTGGGGTTTTTTGGTTGTTGTTTTTTTTTTTGAGGCTTTTGATGACATTTTAGAACTCCATGCCTTTTGAATAGCTTTGGGTGGCATGCTTTGTGGTGGAGAAATTTTTAGTCATGTACTCAGCAAGATAGTAAAACAATTTATTTATCTATCTATCTATCTATCTATTCATTTATTTACTTACTTATTCACCTTTCACATCTACACTCATTAAAGTTGAGTATTACAGACGTTATAAATTTAAGATTCGATTCAACTTATAATATTAAACATTATTACCTAAATACTATTAGTTGGAGACATCACAGATCGCTTGTTTAAATGACTCAAGGGATGCAGAGTTGATGGTTTGAGGGAGCAAGTTATTCCATTGCTTAATTCATCTGACGTAAAATGAGTATATATAGTTTTGGTTCATCCCTGCGGATAACCAACATGTCAACCATCCAATATACTCCCCAGCCCGCAGAAAAACATCTATTCCTTCTTCGAAAAGTGTTAAATGTAGCAAACCAAGACTCCATCCTTGCCTGACTGGGAAATTTGGAGAAAAGAGCACAGGGCAAAAGGTACGAACAACCTTTGGTATATGTAGACCCACAAGACAAACCATCAGTGTCATCCACAGATTCAGGAAAGTATATGATCCAAGTTAAAGAAATAGAAATGGCTGTTGTTCCAGTTCTACAGGGTAGATGAAGATTTGCTCATGTTCTGTGAGGATGCACAAGAAAAGGCACTTTCAGTTGGACAATTTGCTTGCAGTTTAGTTAAACTACTCTTTTGTTCAAGTCATTTTCGATATATGCTCATTGATATTTTAAAAACTTTGTGGTACATATATGAAACTTCATCAAAAAGAAAAAAGGTAGCATTGTCAATTGCCACCACAGAAGGACAGACTGAAGTACATGTATCGAGCTTTGTCCAACAGATAGCTGAAACAAAGAGCATAATAAATAGTTTTCCAGCAATAAACAGCCTCCCTGATGATTCCTGCCATTGCCTCCGCTGTTAGCTTCAACGACTCGTTTGCCTACCAATTCATAACAGAAATCCAGCCTGCCATCACTCTGCCACCAAATCAGTAAACCCCAAATCACCAAACAAGGCCCAAGCCATTCTTCATACCAGGAGAGAAATTTACATCTGAACAAAGGATTGAACTTTTGTTTATCAAAAGGGATTTTTCACTAGTAACTTTTATTATCGTCTTGAAAACAAATTCCTTACGCCATCAACATTGTATAAAGTCTATTTTGAAAAAGATAGCTTTTAAAAAATTGAGTATGGTACTCTGTGGAAAGTGAAATAAGACGAAGATATGAAAGTGAAATCATACATAAAAGAGTTAACAAATGCAAGCCACAAAGCCATAGAGAAAGCCAAGAGCGACAATGATATTGACTGGGGAAAGTATGTTAAGGACAATTCACTGGAGAAGCTGTATGTATCTCAACAAACTTATACTTAAGAGACAAGATTGATTTGTCAAAGGCAAAATGTGATAGGAAAGGGTACACAAAAGCCCAAAAGGTTGCTGACATTAAGGCTGAATATTATGCAACAACCCACAAAAGCATTTGTAGAACCTCAAAAACACATTGAAAACTCACCAGTACAATGTACTCATTACATGTACAACCAAGTCAGCCTGCCAATGTACCACTTCATTCGGTACGGTCGAAGTAACTTTTATTTTGGAAGAGTTTCAGAATTAATTAAATATCAACCCATTAATATAGTTGGGATTTAACAATGACCACTGGCCAGTAAAGCAAAAACCATATTTTTGTATCCATTTGAAACATGTTTTACAGTTTTAACAGCGAAGGTTAATCAAATGCTCTTTTTCTTCATCATTATTTCCATGAAGAACATCAAGCAATTAGACCATAGAACAACAACTATTTTTACCCACAGCGTGTCTTAATATTGTTACTGAGGAACAATATTGATAAAAGGTGAGTTTCTGAATCAAGCATAACAAGTGTAGTGTTCTTGTAATTGTATGTGTGTTTTCACATGCAAAGTACAAAAATAGTGTGAGCCCACTCAATGAGTTTCTTGTTGTTCTCAGGACAAAAAAAAATGTGCAAGCCCATATCTGCAAAACAAATATCCAGCAAAGCTTTTGGCTCAAAAAAATATATCATGCAGAAAAAAAATTGCCCAACC
>JAOEJI010921800.1:0-13555 GCA_025448255.1 Umimayanthus chanpuru
ATTTTTGTTGTTGACTCTACAAACCTTGAAAGGCTTCTGTCTAGATGCATTCTTCTTTAGTTGATTCAACCAGTATCATTTTAGAAAACCGGAATTTATAGTGGTATTGGTAAATAGAGTAACTCTAGTGACAATTGTAAAAAAAAATATGTAGCAATTCTGCTTACAAAAAAGAGTGAGTATATCATCATTTAAAAGGACGGGAAGAGGGAGGGAGAGGGGTGTGATACGCTGTTGTTTTCCAAGATGCTTACCTAAATAACTTGGAAAAATATTTCAGAAGAGAGATGGCTGTAAAAAATATTCACATTTTCCTACGACATTGATAACTTCATGGAAATGGCTCACATCAAAATTTTAAAATTGCCCGCAAAGCTTGACCTCTAGGGACATCTGTCGGATTTCTTTTGCCATCTCTCAGGGAGACTAGACGACAAAGGGGTTTATTTACTAAGTGTTCTTTGTTTCAACAGCTTCATGATGATTCCCTGAATTAAAAACAATTGACAGACAAACAATTAAATATCTGAGTGGTATGCTGATTGAAATGTAACACCTCAAGTGCTGTGACTCAAGGAAATACCAACTTTAAACCCTTTGTTGCAATGATATACCAAACATGTTACCTTGGATCTGAATCAAAGAGGTGTTGTGTTCCGTTGCCGTGATGAATATCCCAGTCAACTATCAGTACCCTGCCAACAAATCAAAGTCAGTTGCTAGGAATGACATGATTTGACTTTCGATCCGCATAAGTTACCCATAAATTACTATCCTACTGTTTAAAAACCTTAATTTCCAACAATTCCTCAATTTGCTCTAACAAGGACTTAATGATTAATACACGAGCTTTACACCCAGCCCTACCCAGCCCTACGGTTAAAAATGATACCAAATCAATCCTTGTTGATCAACCACATAATAAGGTTAATTGCCAAAGCAGTTTTTTCAACACTAGTGGCGAGTACGATCATATGAAATATACTGTGAACCATTATTTATCTTCCCTATCCAAGTTTCTTAGTCTTTTTAAAGTTTAACGAACATAATATTGTAATTTCTATTAGCCGGCTGTAAATTTCAAATATCAACATGTAATTTAAATATGAAAAGCCCTTCGAGGAGATAAAATAAAGTTATCATTACTTTTTCCTTTAAAATTTTCATCTAAATTGTCCAGCTATTCATCTTACCATTTGTTTTTATAGATTTTTCATAAAATATTTCGCATAGAAACAATATGTAAATTCTTGAAAAGTACCGTCTTTGTTACTGGAAGACTTTTTGAATGCTGCTTTGTGCCTCGTGTTTTTAAATATCCAAGGCAATACTGCAACCATCGCATAAAACAAATCTTGATTCTATTTGTATGATTGTCAAAAGGTAAATGCATATGCAAACATGTCCACTGGATGAGAGCAAAGAACTTTTAAAAGATGGCTAAATTTGCTCGAAACGTGTAGAAATCACGACATTTCCTTACCTTTTAGCGTTCCATTTTTGTTGTGCGTGTCTAGCGGCTATTGCTACATTGTTGAAGTAACAGAACCCCATACAGAAGTCGGTGTCGGCGTGATGTCCCGGTGGTCTGAGTCAAGAGAGAAGGTAACGAGGTAAACAGAAGATCTTCTTAGTTGTTCAGTCTGTATTCAGTCAAAACAACAACATAAACAACAACACTTCCAATTACAACATTAGCTAGAGAAATATCAGGCAGCAACACCATCTCCACTTACCCAGGTTCAGGACTGAATGTGGTAAAAACTCATTTAAATATCATGGGCGTGTAATTTTTAATAAATTTCAAACTAAGTAGATATATACATTGTATTTTAGTATTTTAATCTTTTATCGTTACCTTTTAATCATATGCAATTTTTATATCTTTAATATCCTGTAACATTTTTAAAATCACGTATTTTATAATGTAGTTTTCCTATGTAGGGCCCCTACTGATAGCAGTTTTATATTTAAAACGGATTGGGCTACCCTATGGAAATAAAGGTATCTTATCTTATCTTACGTACCCTTTATAATAGCGGATCTTATTTATCAATGTAACTTACTTTAATAGTATAAAAGTATAAACGATTTTTTTTTAAAATGAACGAGGCTCGGATCGTCAAAAATGTAAGAACAATTTAAGAACAATCTGATCATGAGGCTGGAAGTTTAGAAGCCATAAGAAGACTTCGTGCCAAAAAATACTACGAAGCTGTCACAGGCCCTATTTCCCATTGCTTAACTTGCACGTTGTCAGGGTGTAAGCTATAGGACAGAGGTAGTCGGTTCATTCCATTTTTTTTTTCAAACACAGCAAACTTAGTGATTATAGATAAGAACAATTTAAGAACACTTTGTGAGGCTGAAATGTCCCAAAAATTGACAAGAGTGAGCCTCAGCAAAAATATATGGTTCTTACTTATTTATAAAAACAAGTAGAACACTTGAGTGAATTCTAAGATGCTAAATTGATAAAACGTTAAGAAATGTTTCTCAGGAAAATTTGTTATAGGTATAGATTTTCAATTTAATCCTAACTGCGGACGTCGGTATCACTGTTGAAGAAAGTAACATTTTCTGTCAAAGCATGTTAACCGATTGAAGGTCATTCGCAAAATACTTACCTTACGATGGCAACTGCATTTTGAACCTAAAACAGTAAACAGATTTGTAAACTGGAAGTAAATTATTCTTAAAAAAGTTTTAGTTTTGTGTGTGCAAACACACCAAATTTAACATCTAAAACTATTTTTTTTTGCTATAAACCGGGATAAATCAAACGAATAAATTTTTCCAAGACTCTGACTAGCAAAATTGAATGAGGGAATCCAGTTCGATTTGTGGTCTTGGAAAAATTTATGAGCGAGATTTATCCCAAAATTGCATTCAAAGGTATCTGATTAGTTGTTAATCACAAAGAGCTAAAGAAAATGATCGAGATAAAAAATAACACCGAACGTTGGCCGTTTTCTTTCCACTTTTTCCATCTTGGGCGTGCACGTAATGTTCAGCTGTATTCTTATTGGTCAGGAAACAGGGAAAGTACAATTAACCAATCAGAGCATAGTTTCAAACTTTTTGCACTATGATTTTACACTTTTGCACTGTGATTTGGATGAAATCGCAGCCAATCAGAATGAAGAAATTTTGTCCACCGTATGATTATTTCTAAAATATCATTCCGGAATGAGAATTCCTTGTAAATGTGAAACGAAATCTGTCTGTCACACGGAGTGAAATTTATTCAGATATCCTGTAAACACTACCTAATCGACAGTAGATTTAACATAGCAACGAAAATGAAATGTAAAAGATTTTTCGGTAGCCAAGTGAAAACAACACCAGTTATATATTTCTTCAGATGTACTTAGCCCTGGCAATTCTCTAGGTAACTCTTTGTAATTACTTCTGTAACACGTGTGTTTTGAAGTCAGTCATTTCCATTTTACCTTCAACGCAAGGTTTTAACCTACGACAACTTAAGACAAAAAATACCCACAAAAATAAAACAAACCTTTCCTTTTGCAACTTCTTCAACAGCAGCAAGAGTGCATCCGCACGCCATAAGAGCGCTTTCGTACATGTGCTGTATTGGATTTGAGTACAAAGGGTTAGCTACATATGGCAGTTTCATGCTGCAATAGTTGTCACTGAAAAAAAAATCTGTCCTTGGAACTACATTTTTAAGAAAACTGATAGTCAGACTGACAGTATATACACGCATTTTTTTATATAAGAACAAATTTTGTAAGAACACAGGCTGAGATTTGCCCAAAAACTAAGAACAAGCTAAGAACAATCACCAGGCTAAAATATTGATCACACAATTTTAAGAATTTTATTTAATCCTTGTACACAGATTGAGATGTACATGTAAGATCATAAGAGCATTTCTAACGTTTTGTTTGAAATCTGTTCAGTTTTGCAACAACATTACAGTATAACTACTGCACTATGGTAAATTTAGTCCATCAAGATTACCTCGATGCAATCAATGTCAGTGTCCTTTATGTAATCACTGGTTCCATCCTCGTAGTCGATTCAGGAAATAAGAATAATTTAAGAACAATTTGAGGCTGAAATCGCCTAAAAGTTAAGAACAACCCAGCCTGAGCGGAAAGTTACCGGTTCTTACAAAAAAAATCATCGTGTAAATAGCTCCATATAGCCACTGTCACGGTATTTCTAAATCGAGGAATCGAAAAGCCATCAACGCTGTTGAAAGAACAGTTCAAAACTAGCGCAAGTACCAATTCTGGCTTGCTAGTTTGTATCGACGTGAAGAATCATTGGCTCCCATTGAGAACAGTATGATAATAAGTTGTCGATTTGCTCTGGTAAAACAAAGGCGTTTTACTAAATACACTTTACTGAAAACTCCAACTTTTTCCAATTTTTTTGTGTGCCACCTTAGTTGCCTTAATGCCATGGAAATGTCCATAGAAAGTTTAACTCTTACTTTGTAACATAACAAATCATGACCTCTATACAAGATAGAAAATTAAACATTATAGTGTAAGAAATCTTCTAATTTCGAAGTCGCCCTTCTAAATAATGTTGACTGAGAACCGCGTTTCAAGGTTCTTTCCTCTCCCGACACAGACTCTTGTTGGGCATGGTCACGCGGCATTCAGTTTATTATGTGTTGTACTTAAAGGTATAAACAAAGTCTTTATTGTTTTGTTGTTGTTGCAGTGCCCATGGAGAGTATAGTATCATATTTCATCAAAACAAACGCACGTCCGCGCTTATCTTGCTTGTTAGCACCCAGAATCTGGGTGCCATCTGACCACACCCGTCAGTGCTTTTCTCTGGGAGACACAAGAACCTGGAATGAGGTTGCAGTGCTGACAGTTTTTCGATTACACTCGACCATTGGAGTTTAGACAAAAAGGCACATGGTTTATTGACAAGAGGGAAACTACGAAAATCAAAAAGTGAATGAGCGTTTAAGGAGGCTATTCAACACTCGCGTGAAATGAGAGACATTTACAATTGTACTGAACATGAACTGAAAACCTAAAGGTTGCTTTAAACGATACCATTACCATATATATCGTTGATGTACATGGTCCAAAGTTGTATCATATGAAAAGGCGCTTTTACGACGATACAAAACTTGTCGTAGAATACTTTTTTTATGAAATCACACGAAATCACTTCATGGTTGTTGTGTATATCAATATAAGGTATGTATACAATCGTGTTGTCTTAATCGACCTTTACACTGGAAAAGTTTAAACACTTTTAGTCTTTTAAAAAGTACAAATGTGCTTGTAATTCTATCCATGATTTTGTTAGTTTGAATGATTATGAATATCTTCAAACTTGGGCAAGTTAGTTGCAACAAGACTTGTCAAACCTCCTAGTGGTCAACTCTTGCAATTACTACCATACGATTTTGA
This sequence comes from Umimayanthus chanpuru, assembly GCA_025448255.1. Lineage (NCBI taxonomy): Eukaryota > Metazoa > Cnidaria > Anthozoa > Zoantharia > Parazoanthidae > Umimayanthus > Umimayanthus chanpuru. The sequence continues at coordinate 5,409 of JAOEJI010921800.1, forward strand.
AGCGTGTTAAATCAGTTACACCATGAGGCTACCTTTCAGCAATTTTAATTATTCTTTTACATGTAAACAAGTTTGAAGCGGTTTCTCGCCAGCTGTAATAGCTATTTCTTTAACTAGATAGTCGGAACTTTTCGAAATACAAATTATACGAAACACGCTGAACAGAAAAGTAACAGAACCCTGGTCGTTCACAACAATCCTCTAGATTCGGGGCACCTTTTGGTTCTCAAGCTTGTTCGAGACTTGGGCATTGATGAACTAAACAACGCCTAATAACTACTCTGTGTTCAAAAACTGCTCCCTCTCCTCAGTCAGGTGTTCACTAAATTGCTCAGTAAAAACCCTAATGTTGTTTTCCACGCATCTGGATTCAACATTATACGGAGGCGAGAGGAGGATGGGGGGGGGATTGGTATTGTCGACTATCGTCTTTGACTTTGAGTACTCTTCATGATTGTGTCCCGGCAATGTTGTCGAGCATTGTCGCTTGTATGTGAAATGATCTTACCTCACTCATATAAACAGAATCGTATTCTTCTGCCAGCCGAAATAATTCTCTTGATGACATGTCCTTCGTTTCTTTCATTTTATCAATGTGGCACTGCCTATAAAATGAGATTCGTTATTCAGGTTGGCAAATTTTGTCCTAGTTAGTACACGCAATTATTTCTCTGTTACAATTAGAGGTTTACAGAAACCATCTATAGATAAATTGGGGACTAAATATCCCTTTCAACACAAGCAAATTTATCAACATCTATCTTCTCCTGACAATATCAACACCAATCAAGTTATGTTGTTACATTTAACGAACTGAACACACATAAAACAACTCAAATGAATTACATATTAATGTAAACTTGTTTAGAATGTAAGTATGGAGTGAGACTACAAGAATTTACCAACACAAACGTAGTTTTGCCAGTGCAACATAACATCCGTCAACAGAAATATGATATATGGTGGATGGAGGTGGTTGAAAAATTGTTTCCATTTTAGGTATCCTATACTGATGACTGGTTACTGATTTGTCTTTGATTTCAGCAAAATTCTGGTTTCTGTACAGTTCTAACATAATACAAAAACAATCTCTGTACTATTGTTCTAGAGCAGAAATACTCAGTGATTTATGTGCGAAAGAATTCTATTGAAAAATCCAATCACAATACTATACCCGCGGGTTTAGTGTCGCTTTCCGAGGTTTAGCAACTTTGTATGTCGTATAATCACAAGAATGTTACCATCTCACTTGAACACTTACTTGTGTAAACATAACAGTTCTTCTTCTGTTGCTGCTCTGGACTGTAAAAATATACGTGTATGAGTGTACCAGAACTCAGTGACTCTTATCCTTTTCATCCCCAGTCACCTGCTATGGTAAGTCAGTTGGACAATAATAGTAACTGTTGCAATATCTGCAACATGCAAATAGATAGACTAGTTCTTTCCTAGTGTGTTTTGCTCTATTGTTATTAACGCACATAGTCTTGATAGTATTTATCTCACTTTTGGTAATATTCAACCCTACTGGAATTTTTACCTTTAGAGTAGGTGTCCACTATTGGCTAGTCTAGCTTAATGTATTTAGCCCTATTGTAATCAATGTATATAGTTTTAATAGTATCTAGCTTCATTTTTTGTCACTTTTAACTCCATTGAATTTTAACTACGTTTGTACTTTTAGACTAGGTGTCCCCAAATTAGCTAGTTTAGCTAAATCAAAGTTATTATTATTATGTTATTATTATTGTTATTATTATTATTATTATTACTATTACTATTATTATTATCATTATCATTATCATCATCATCATCATCATCATTATTATTATTATTATTATTATTATTATTATTATTATTATTAACAACTCTGACTTTCCTTTCTTTACACATAGGCTTGATATCCTGCCGCTACTCGGGAATAATGCGGGGTTATCCTTGAACAGCAGCACGATACCAAGAACCATTTTGTACCATGACAATGTTGATACACATGTAGAACGGAACTGACCCGAAAGAGACTATTAAGGTTACCGTTCACGTTGGAACGGGTCCAAATTTCGAAATTGAGATTTTCGCAGAATATAAAGACACATTAAATGAACTTCTAGTAAAAAAAATGTTTTTCAATACGTCTTATGGTTTGCGAGATATGACAAACGAGACTATTTACCGGAAGTAAATTGTATGACGTGCGGCGTACTTTAGGAGTGAATTTCTCGAGACATGTTTTGGCTAAAACTGCGACAATGCAAAGGACCAATGCTCCCTCAGTTTTTAACCTCATGCCGTAAAATCTGGCAAGTTCATAAAATAATAGCTGAAGATGTAAACCGTCTTGGGGAAGTTTTAAATTCCGCTCCAGTTATTTTTTTATGACTCAATCAGGGCAGTTTTGTACGCTGCAAATGGGGAATTTTCTTCAAATACCTGCAGAAAATTAATGACGCGTACAATTAAAAATCCCCAGGTCGGAATAAAAGCGCAAATAGTGCTGAACTCACAAACAAACTAAAAATGGTCGAAATTTAAACTGACAGCCGCATTGACGTCTAGAAGTGAAATAAACAGTTTAGATTATGATGCTCGCATTCGTTTATAAACCAAAATTTTTCACCATCATTTAGATAATTTCATAAGCTTTCCATTGATATATAGGTTTGTGGGTGGCCGATGCGTATTAACGGAGTTACATACGGAAAACTGAAAACACCGCTCAAGGTGAACGGTAACCTTAAAAGTTCGTAATGTCATGCCTTTTGCTATGTGATAAAAAAAACATTCTATGGCAGTTGAGGAAAACTTGTCAAACTGGTATTTGCAAGACCTGTGACCATTAGGTACCTGGATTCTCTTGCATCTCTGCAGCAAGCCATAGTCCTCGTGTTTCCTATAAGTCAATGCTATTCTTCCTGGCTGTTCGGGGTGTTGCCTGCAACAAATCTGCACTTTACTGTACGATACGAGCATACGAGTAGTTGCGAATTTAACCTATCATCATCCTTCGGCTCCTCTGGCTGAGATATTTTGCATAACAGTTTTCCACAGGTCTCGGTCCACCACATACAGCATTACTCAGATCCGCTACCCAAAAACCCGCCGTGTCCCACGATAACATCTAAGAATAACCTACAGTGATGGCCTAAGCTGACAGAGAATTTCACACAGACAGCTTATGACTCATACTGTTGTTGATATCTAACAAAGGTTCACCGGGTGTCTCTGAATCCAAGGCCCGTTGTCCAAAGCCCGATTTGCACTAATCCTAGGTTAACTCTAAATAAAACCTAATGAATTAACCCAGGATTAGCGCTAATCAAACCTTTCTGTGAGGACAGGATATATGTACAATCTCAAGGCCAACCTCCCACCCCTGACAGGGGTTACAACTGATGAAAGCCAACTAGTCGGCATGTGCCACGCTAACAACTTTACGTACAAGGCAGAAGTTTTCATACCGGGCCACGAAACAAAAGTGCACATCGGATGTTTGGGAACGAAAAGTCCTGCATGCAATGCAGCTTACACCACTGATCAAAAGTCCTGTTCTGAAGCATGTGCACGCATAGGAAACAGAGAAATGTAATTTATTCCTCGCAGAGAGGTTTTGCATCTTGAACATCAACAAAAAATGATTAAACAAAAGGTCCGAACTAATTTTGAATTGCCACAACGGGAACAAATTTTATGCGTATAATTCTAAACCTGCTTAACAGACATTTTATTCTGATGGTTGCACCAACAAATTGCTTTGCGAATTTACACATGTTTTTAAAGCAATTGTGAAGACATTCTTGAAACAAGTTTGACGTACATATATTCTATTTATCCCTCTTATCACATTGACTTTTAAAATGTAGCTTTTGATCATCAAAATTTGCCCCCTACACCTGCAAGTAGCTCTGGCAGTTTCATTGGTTCTGTCATATGGAAGCTTCCCCTCTTTTCCCAGGAACAGGTATCAAAGTTGGTAACACAACAGTTGAAAATGATTTAAATGTGTTAAATTAAAGTAACAACATCTGTTTATTAGCGTTGAGCGACCAAACCTTACTGGTTACCCCCCGCACAAATACAACAGTTAGTTTGTAATTCCATGGGTTATTGTGCCTACTTGTCAAAGACGTTCACATGCTTTAGCATCACTTCATCGTAGACCAGGCCAGTTCTGTTAGGATAAAACACCAAGCAATTTGTTAAGAAATTAAGGGAGCAAAAATGTAGAGTTTGTGACCTATTTCATAGTGACAAAGTAAAATTATTTTCTCAATTACCAATATCGTTCACACGTTTGTATTTTGATGAAGCTTGTTGCTCTTAGGTGCAACATAGATAAAGAAATAACTAATTGACTGACTGACTGATTGATTTATTGTATTTTTGTTTGTTTGTTTGTTCAAAAAATTGTTTTGCCGGTTTCGTTGGCAAGTGGGAATGTCAGCATTAACAAGGGTATCAATAGTATAACTTCTAAGACTTTCACTGCAGTCAACTTCTAAGAAGCAAAATGGCCACCATATAAAAAACACTTTGGCCGCCTTGTAGAAAACAGTGAGGCCATCTTACAATGCTACAATTACAGAAAGAAGCACCAGGTTCATCTTATAGATCAACCTCATTCGCTTCATATGGTGTACAAGGGTCAATATACAAGAATTGCCAGGGTCTAAAAAGAAGAACGTTCACCTTACAGCAGGCGCCAGGTTCACTTTAAAGGTAGCAAATAGATTATCTTATAAAATAAATACATGTGAAGTACCAGGAACACTTCATAAGAAGCACCAGATCTATTTAAAAGGGAACACTGGGTTTACTATAGTGAAAGTGCAATGATGATCTTGCATCAAGTTATAGGAGGAAGCACCAGATTAACTTTAAACGCCATACAAGCATCATTATTTAGGAAGTACCCAGCTTACAGTGTAGAAAGCACAAGGTTCGCGTTAATGGAAGCACTGCGAGGCTATTTTATAACATACACCTTAGTGAACTTACAGGAAGCACCAGCTTAACGTTATTGGACATATCACAATCTCCTTACAAGAAAAACCAGGCTCATCTTAATGAAAGAACTAGGATTTTCATGTAAGATACACCTGCAGGTTAACTTTAAAGGACGTACACTACCCGAATCATCTTAATGGATTAACCAGGGTCAAACAGTAGAAAGCACCAAGTTCACCTTAATATAAACACAATTATAATCTTAAAGAAAATGACCATCTTATAGGAAAAACCGGGCTCACGCTGTAGAATGCACAAGGTTCACCTTAACGGAGCACCATAATTTTCCTGTAAGATGCACTCGAGTCAATTTATAGAAAGAACGAGATAAGCTTTAAAGGACGTAACAGGATCATCGTATATATGAAGAACCTGGGTCACAAAGTAGAAAGCAAGAGCAATAATCAAGTTCACTTTATTGAAACAACCAGCTCAATTTATAGGAAACTACAAGCTAACCTTACAGGAACCACTAGGATCACCTTATAGCAAGATCAGGTTCCCTTTTTTAAAATCACCATGTCACCTTATAGGAAAAATCAGGTTCACCTTGTTGAAATCACCAGGTCACCTTTAGTTATAAGAAGCAACAGGTTAACTTTACAGGAAGCACAAGGATCACCTTATAGCGAGATCAAGTTCACTTTTTGAAATCACCAGGTTACCTTACAACAAAATCAGTTCATATTATTGAAATCACCAGGTCACCTTATTGGATAAGGAAGCAACAGGTTAACTTTACAGGAAGCACAAGGATCACCTTATAGCAAGAATCAGGTTCACTTTATTGAAATTACCAGGTCACCTTGTAAGAAGCAACAGGTTAACCTTCCAGAAAGGACAAGGATCACCTTATAGCAAGAATCAGGTTCACTTTATTGAAATCACTAGGCCACCTTGCAAGAAGCAACAGGTTAACCTATTACCCTCCAGAAAGGACAAGGATCACCGTAAAGCAAGAATGAGGTTCACTTTATTGAAATTACCAGGTCACCTTGTAAGAAGCAACAGGCTAACCTTCCAGAAAGCACAAGGTTCACCGTATAGCAAGAATGAGGTTCACTTTATTGAAATCACCAAGGCCACCTTGTAAGAAGCAACAGATTAACCTTCCAGAAAGTACAAGTTTCACCGTATAGCAAGAATGAGGTTCACTCTATTGAAATCGCCAGGTCACCTTCTAAGGAGCAACAGGTTAACTTTCCAGAAAGGATAAGGATCACCTTATAGCAAGAATCAGGTTCACCTCAATGAAATCGCCAAGTCACCATATACATGTAGAAACGTGAGAATCACCTTCAAGGAAGTACTGCATGCACCTTTTAGGAAGCAATGGGTTCACCTTATTGAAATCCCAGGTTACCTTATCAGAAGCAACTAATCGAGTCACCTTGAAGGAAGCACCAATAAACTCAGAAAAATTGTTGCACTCAATCTTAAGTAGCTTTAAAGTCAGTGGGAGTTCACCGAGGATTGACTCCAGGTAAGTTATGGTATTTCAGTTTTTAAAACATTCAAAGTTCTATGCTCTATACAATTCTACAAAATAATTTCAGGAATTTGTTCAAATAATTGTGTGTGTTACACTGTACAAGTATGTTTTTTACAATATCTATTATATCAATTTATCAGCACATCAAAATAGCACTGATTCTAATAATAAAAACAAAGTCATTATTAAAATAAATTAAGTTAACTGTACTATGTTACATTACATTGCTCTATAATGCATCGTTTAAAATTTGGAGATTTTCACCTGTTTCTGCTCCTCTCTGCAACCTCCTTGAAAACGGCATGGAAAAAAGCATGAATCCAAAGTTAACATAATAATTATGTTCCGCATAATATTAAGTGAAAATAGAAAACAGTACAAGAGTTACACAAAATATAGGATACTACTGTTTGCTTAACATCTAAACAGACAATTACATATAACAATCAAACATCTGCCATGTTATCGGATAACATCAATAAAAACAACTCCAGAAATTTAATGTTAATGAAAAATAAAATTAGATAACAGTGGACTGTTATTTATATACTAGGGCCCAAAGGTATTTCTGAGTGAATATAGAAAATTCAGTAAAAATAATCACAGCTCAATTTGACAAGCTTGTGAATCTAAATAATACACATGTCATCAAATAAGGTGCCACAGTAGTGACCAGTGTATTTATGTGTGCTAACAAAAACTTTATATAGAACTGAGCCAAGGTGATAAGGTTACAAACGGTTACTAGACAGGTACGCAATCTGTAAATAAATGTTTATCTAGCAGTTGCATAGTCATTTGCCTTGTCACCTTGGCAAAAAACTCTCCAACTTCTTATTTTTTTAAAAAAAGTTTTTTCTAATGTCTAACACTGTACTGTAACTAAAGAAGACCAGATGGTTGAATTGTTTTAAAGTACATTTGGACTACTGACAAGTTGTCAGCTCTCATTCCTCTTTATATATTTATCCAAGTCTCCAGAAACAAGAGCTCTGTAATGGTTGAATCCAATTGGATCCTTCTACTGTGAAGTCTTTGTTTGGTAACCAAAACTTACTGTCTGAGCAATATAACATATTCTAGTAATTGCAATTGAACTCCAAGCATAATATTCATGAATCTTGTTAAACTATGAAATTCATCAGTCTGGTTGAAGTGTACTTCCACATAAAAATCGACTGGTTGACATTGTTGAAGATCCTCAACAAGTTGTGGTCAGAATGAACATCAAACTAAGTTATAAAAAGGTTGTTTAAGTCTGAATGCTCCAACTTATTTATAATTACCTGACTATCAAATAAGTGGAGAAGGATGCTAAAATTTATGTTACAAGCTTAAGTGGTGACTTACCAACTTTTCAAATTGAGATGCGAGGTCATCTTGTGCACTGCTAGTCATGTTGTATTGTGATCACTGAAAGAAATATTACTACCAGTTTACAAGTAAGTAATGTTACTGTTGTGGCAGTAGTTGTGGGCTAAAGATGAATTTAAAATTGGACTTAATATAAAACACATATACGTATACAGTATGTATAATATTTTTTGTAATGATATCAAACACACTAAAAAAATTTTCTCAAATTTTTGGCTTATTAGGCTTTAAACTAAGTCCATCAGTCAATATTCCTTGTACGTACATACATGTACTT
>JAOEJI010922911.1:0-13553 GCA_025448255.1 Umimayanthus chanpuru
AAATTCTAAAAAATCGGGACGTCCCGATTTTTGGAGGTTTTGAAAGTCAAAAATCGGGACTGTCCCGATAAAATCGGAACGGTTGGCAGGTATGGCTAGAACACTCAAAGTAATGCAAACCTTGACAATCTGACTTTGGTATTTTTGTTGCCTATAACATTTGTTTTATAAACATTTCCCGTGTTCCACAAGGGTTTATTTGATATATATGCAACGTTGGTCTTTCCTTCTCGGTAGTGTGGTCTCATGTTTATCGATGTGTATCAACAGCAGCCGAACAATCAAAGGTTTGTCTCAATCCAGCGCAGTTTTAACCGTCGTTCAGGTTCTACGGGTACAATGTTGAGTAAAGAGCTCTTGCCACTAAAGTACCAATAGGAACACCTCTTCTCGGCAAGATAGTCGACAGAGAGCTCTCTGTGCACCAGATCTGTTGCACTATACCCGCTAGAATTCAGATGGTCGCTTTTCGAAGAATTTCGTAGGCATTTACACGCGATAATATCGCCGAAGCCTCGCCTGAAACGTGGATTCCTTAAACAAAAAATAATTGGATTGCAGGCACTTGACAGAAAACCGCATATGTATGCAACTCTTAAGAAACCATGCGAAATTTTGCTGACGTCGATATCAGCGGTAACCAGTATGGCCCCGTAAACGAAGTAGGGAGTCCAGCACAGGATAAAAACTGCGACAACGATACAAAGAGTGACGAGAATCCGCTTCTGTCCCAAGAGTCCGCGGTCATCGATAATCGCAGTCTTGCGAATGCGCTTCCGGTGTGCTCGAACCGCCTGGAACACCCTCAAATACAGGGCTGCCATTATAACAACGGGGATGGCATAGCCGACCAATACTAGAAACGTCACGTAGAGGTAGTGGGTCGTGGTTTCTGGTAGAACTGGTCCGCACACAAGGGCGGAGGTTTGGAACTTTATTCTATTCCAACCAACAAGTGGTCCGATGGCACACAAGCCCGCCACCGCCCACGATACAATTATCATGAAAACAACTCTGCGAGTGGTTATTATTCGTCTCAAGGGCTTCACGATGGAAAAATATTTGTGTACGCTTACTGCAACGAGAGTAAAACTTGAGGCACACAGCCAAAATGTGTTCATAAATCCTTGTACTTGGCATAAAGTATCTTCTAATCTCCGCTCTTGCTGGGACAGAAGACTGACCAGGAAGAACGGCATACAAACTACCGCTGCTCCAACATCAGCAATGGCGAGGTTAAGAAGATACATATTCGTACGCGTCCGCATCTCTCGATTGATGCTGATAACTAGAATCACTAAAACGTTCCCCGCAAATCCAACTAGGAGTATCACGCAAAGTAGTGCGATTTCTGCCACTTCCGTCGCGCCTAGGCTAGCACCAAGGGTGGCGTTTGAATTATTACCATTCACACCTGCTGTCATGATTGGTCCTACTTCACACTTGGTCAGTACTATAGTCAGGAAGAAATATTCCTGTCACAGCTTCACGATGTGTTTACCTATATATACATATATATTACTTTTTGTCGTTGTAACTTGTATAACAAAAGGCAGTAGACTATGCTGTGTTCATACTGAAAAAGAGTTCTCGATTGTTAGCCCAAGTTTCATCCGTCTTCATCCGAGCTTCGCTCACACACAGCACACGTTACTAAAGCACTTGCCCACCGCAGCCACTGTTCATTTAACGGAATTTAGCCAATTCATGCTCTCGAGCGGCATTGTTAATACAAGTGCTGCTCTTTGTTGACTTTAACAAAGCCATGCTATTCATGCAACAAACGCCCGCGTCCTTCTGTTGCTACGCAAAACATAATTGGCAGATAACCATTCTTACAAAGATAATCGCTTTTAATCTTGTAAAGGCCATGCCGTGCACTTTGTTCTCAGTGTTAAGAATTACAAATGACCAAGTCTTTGGGCGGCTTAACTCATGTCCAAATCAACATTTATAGATGTTCTGGTAGGTTCCAATCGGCTGTGTTTTATGTAGGTGGGTGGGCGCAAGCATAGCCTGTGAATAAACTATTGCAAAAAGGTTCGCATACATTTTTACAAAAGCGCTCCAACTAAAGCGATGCTTTTTGTTTGTCTCTGTATCACTATGTAGGACACAATACAAGGCGTAAGCGTTTGGACCAAAGAAGAAGTTGTTGACGCAACATGAAGAGATTAAAGTGTAGAGAGAGTGCTTGCTTGCACAATCTAGAATAAATGTACAGTATAGAGCCTATAGAACACGACATCGCTAAGAGTAGAGATTTACTACCAAATTTAAAGCTCCTGAACCTGGAATGTACAACATACAACAGATATTGTTATAAATAAAGGACATTCTACTTTGAAGTACTGGACAGCTTACTGTTACCCAGATCGGTAGATTTTCCCGATTCATTCAAAATAATATTAACCCCGAATAATTGACGTAGCAAGCCAGTCGGGATGACAGTACCTTTCTATCACGGCCCTGTTTCCGGTGTGAACAATCGACGAAAATTGATTATCGGAAAATCCATTGATAACATTTGATGGTAATCAATCGGCTGCGGATGTTGATTGCGTCCGACCAACCGATAGCTACAATGAGCATAACGTTTCTCGGGCGTTTTGTGCCGGTATTACCTACCAATTGTTAAAATACCAATGCATGAATCAAACCGAGAATGCCACTTATGGGTAATAAGCAAGTTCAAGTTAACGATTGTTAGTTATACAGTCGATTTTTATTGGAAATCATCAACATCCGACAGTCACAAAGATCCGAATAATCTATTATCAACACCAATCAATTAATTAATTGCTGTCGATTAGCATATATATTATAATCCTTTTTCATCGATTATCGACTTTATGGAATGGTAAACGCCTTGATTCTAATTCAGCACAGGAGAACCATTTTCTGAATGAGTGTTGATATACGACATAGAGCACAGTTCATATGAAGACTTCGTATAACTCCGCAACTAAGGGTGCGTTTGATTGACCCTATTCCGTCTATTCCAGAATAAGAATAAAATTTCAAAATTCTCTCCTGATTCGCAGAACAATCAAATTTCCAGTTAAAAGTAATGACTGGAATGAGAGATATAACTCAGTTGTGTTTTTCTTCTAACTTGGCAGGAATTGTGGCCAATAAGATTGAACAAAGTTTTTATTCTGTTTATTCCTATTCCGGAATAGATTCAATCGAATGCGCCCTTTATATACTAAAAGCAAATAGACTGTGACCAACTTGACTTGCTCGAAGTGCTGTTTCACTGGTAGCGATTTCAGGCCATGTCGACTAGTTGAAGTCTTTCTTGCTCTGGGGTAGTGATTTCAAGCTTTAGCCCCTCTATAAATCCCAGGAAATGGTTTAAGACCACCACCAGAATTCAGGAAGGGTACAAACTGCACTTCAGGCAGGTTTCATTACTCACACAGATACACGCTTTTTTTTATAAGAACAAACTTTATAAGAACACCCAGGTTGAGATATGCCCAAAAATTAAGAACAAGCTAAGAACAATCACCAGGCTGAAATTTTGATCAGAAAAATTTAAGAAATTTACTTAATCCTTGTACACATATTGAGATGTACATGAAAACAAAACTTGTTCAGAATTTAGCTTGGTCATCGGGCGCTGGAAGAGTGATAAGCAAGCTCGTCACGTTCGCGAACGCTGTATTGACAGTTTCAAGTTTTTTCGCTGGATGAAACAATAGCAAACACATCATTTCTTAGTGCCGTTTTACATGTATTGTTCCGGGCAACTAATCCACTGTTTAAAAATATCAGGAAATAAGAAAAATTTAAGAACAATCTGAGGCTGAAATCACCAAAAAATTAAGAACAGCCCAGCCTCAGCCGAAAGTTACTGGTTCTTATAAAAAAAAAGCGTGTACTCCACCGATGGAAGTCGAAATTCCCATCAGTACGAAATCTTATCCAGTTGCTTGATGCTCTGTAAACACCAACAACACTCATAGTATCTCCTGTCCATATACGATAACATTTAAGCTCGGTCAAGTGCACTCTAGTCTCTCTGTTGGTAGTATTACTAATAGACGAAGTTCTTCAGATATAAGCTCTCAGTCGGTGATAAGTCCTATGGTAATTAATATCACTGTAATTTGAAATTACCCCCTACGGTGATCAGCATTTCGTAAATTTGAAACGTTTCTTGTACTTCTTGTGTATCAGTCCGTCACCATGCCTTTCAATAAACAAATAGTTCACCCGAGGATAGCGGTTAGCACATTCAAGAAAAAGTTATCAGCGTAAGAATCTGCAAGCTGTTACAAAATCTGTTGACTGATAGACCACTTTTATAATTTCATTGACTCAGTGCTGTATTCTATTATATTATATTGTCTATAGTTAACCAAAAGGAAGACTCAGAATCAAATCCCCATTTCAGGTAAATTACTAAATAAAAAAGAGAACTTTTTGAGTGTTTCCACAAAAATTACACCATTTCCAGACTAATCAGGCAAAATGTATTCACTATTTCAGTCAAAATTTAGGAGCCCTAACTCCCCCCCCCCTCCCCCACCAAAAAAATAAAGAACTTGGAAGCTGACCTTGAATTACATGTATTGTTCATCGATGTATCTTGAAAATGGTCTACAGACTCTACTATTACTTTACGAAATCCAATTGCTTGGCTATCAGTTTTGAAATATTGACACTCTTAGTAGTTTTATAGAAAATCTTTTAAGCACTGAAAATAACTGCTATTGGTCGGCTGAATTATTGTTGCTTCTGTGTTGGGAAGATTCAACTCACTTTCCTATTTTCCCTTATTCTCAACTGGTGTCGTTTCTAAATATCGAATATCTCATCGATATCTGTATAAAGTGGTCAATATGTAGTATTACCTTCATAAACAGTGTCAAGATGCTTGTGGCTGATAGCCATACGTGTGCCTATAGGGTCACCGAGGACACACGAGTCATGATATCGAGTTTTTAAGTCGTCACAGAGCAGAACTGCCAATTCGTGATCTTTCTATCTGTGCAAGCATATTAACAGTGACCTCACGTGACTGAGACCAATTGTTCCTGGCGAGATCTGATAAGGTTCACAGCACCAGCCACCGACCAGCAACATTTCAACTTTCATTCGCCAAAACCGAGAAGAAAAAATTTCCACACTACATGGTTTATTAGATCATCACGAACTGCTTTTTCCCAATTCTCTGAACTTTCACAAAAGCAAGAGAGAACAGAGATCTAGTGAGTTACTCAGCACAAATGTTTAGAATGTTTAGAATTATGAAGGAGCCGGCTGTCTGAATGAATGTCTGGCAGCGGCGAAAGCACATGGTGTGACTGTGATGGCAGAAGCCAAACGATTTACCGGTACCAAGCGAAAACATAATCGACTAGCGATCGGTTCTCTGTGTGGACATGCCTGCCTGATGTGGATTTATCCGAACACACTGACATGATCAGGAACTAAACACATGACAAGCTTTGTAGGCCGTTCACTAAAAAACGCTGAGTGGTCATGGAGTTCAGAAAGGTATTGTTTTACATTTATGATTTAAGTTTCGGCTTGTTCTAATTACTTTCTGGAGTTTTCTGTTAATCTTGTGTATCTAAAACTGAAAATGAAACCTAGAATACATGTGAATTTTACATATGATTATACCCGCGAATAATCCATTTGACATTGTCCGACTGAGTTTAATATTCATCCTGCATGTTTGTTGTCTGAAGATGGACGCGGAATTGTTCTCTTTTGCCTCAATAATTTAATGATTTTTCACAGATTGCCTTCGATATTCAAGATTCATTTTAATTATTCTCTATTTAACTCAAATATTCAAAAGCACAAATGACAAAGATTCATGATATTCACTTCCATCCCTCGTATCGAGTCAGCGACATTCTGAACAAATGCATGTTCAATAAGTGTGCTAGGTGTAGAACATTAGTTTCATTTCATGTGAGCTTCGAAGTCACAAAGATCTTTTCCTCAATCTGCATATGGGAAATTAAGATAAGTGACTACTGATACAATGAAATGCAAACCGTTTATATCATTCATTTGGCTTGCCACTGAGGGATAATACTGTGAGGAAAGTTCATGCGGCCATATTAGGAATGGCATAAATGCTAAATTATTTCTTTCTACATGTACTTTTAATAAATGAAGTGCCGTAACAAACTATTTCTAAATAAAAGCAATTTTTCTTGAAGAAATAACTATTTTCTTCATGTTCAGGCCTTAGTGTAGTTCAGGTCCAATGATCTGAGATTTTCTGTCGAGTCATCAAGCAACGTGGTGACCCCCACAGTCATTCGCACCAAGCCTGACAAGCCGTTGTTTGCAGTTATCATTCCTTTTTCTCGATACCTGACTTTTATATAACTATAGGATTGTATTACTACTACAGTCGACTAACTAGCAACAAGTGGCCAGGGTTAATTTACACTGCTCTGTGACTGGGTTTTGTTCTCATTCATGCAGTGTCATTGTTTGTGCTTGTCTCGATTTAGTACGATGGTACTGATACATTAGCTCCTATCAGATAGGGCATCTATGCCGATGTACACTGCAGCTGTTTATTTTAGTTCTAACAAACTTGAACAAAGATCGCTTAGCTTCATGTTGGAGTTAATATGAAAGTCAGTTTTTAGTTTCGTCCCAAAGCAGAAAATTGGTCCTAAAACGCAAGAATGAAAATCTAGTTCCACCACGCCTATGCATTCTGAGTTAGTTATGTTTCCCACTGTTTTTATGCTATTAGATGAGGTGTGATTTGTAATGTTGTAGCTTCTGTTCTTGTGGAACTACCGTAATAATATTTTGTAATTATTCTTCTGTTCACGTGCCTGTAATTCAGTTTCAACTGTAAAAGGCTTGAATAAACCGTTACCATTCAGTATCCTGATTATCGTTACCATTATGTTTATAGCCTGTGGCTCTTGTCTTGATATAGGTTACTCAACCACACAAATATACTGAAAGACTTATAGTTATTGGTCTTAGATAAAAATCTAATCAAATGTCACACTGCAGGTATATAAATATTACTGTATGTGTATGTCTTAAGATTCAGCATGCAATACAGGTGCTTGTTCACTTAAAGCTGTTTAGTGTCTGGACTGAGGAGGGACTTGGAGTTTGGAGAGACGCAATAAATTTACCTAAAGTACTTTGTTATTGTACTGACTTCTGGTGTTAGTGAATTGTTGCCAGAGTATCCAGGGAATAACTTCCAATGAACATTTAGTAACACGACGGCAGTAGCATCTTCCACAGACATTTCTCATTCCTATTCTTTTTTGCCACCATTTAATAACATTACCATCGCGCACTCACGTTCCCGGAAACACTACCATAGTACATTGCCAGAGGCGAGTACAGTCATTGCACTGCAGTGCATTGCCAGAGGTAAGTACAGCGATACATTTTCAGAAGTTAGTACATCAGTTGCAATACTGAATAGCACATGTTCAAATACTTAAAAATGTTGGTGACGGGATTCAATGAAGTGAGAAATAATGAAAGTTCCTTTCTTTTAGTCAAAACACCTTCCGGCGTGTTACAACGAACGCCTTGCATCGGACGTTTTAGAGACGACGTGAAACAAAAGCGAGATTTTACCTTTGATAGCGCTATTTGCAAAATTGTTTTTGTAACCTTCAGTTAAGAATGCTTTGTTTAACTCTTGTTGAAACACAAAGACCAATTGTAGGTTTTGTCTTGCTGGTCACCCATCTATTGAAGCCAATGTCCTCAGCTACATCGGGATGACATTTGAATAATTCATCACCGGCGTTGTAAGGAAAAAAACATTTTGCGGAATACCGATAATGCAGAATGGTTGATAGATAGATGTTCCATTTGTAACCATCAGAAGAACTAACAGAAAGTAAATAGAACACTCTGAAAGGTTTTCGAAATGTTACTACGTGGGAGGAATAACGAATGAACTGAAGCATTTTGCTTCAGCTGCTTGGCTCACATGAGGAGATGACGTCACAAGTCACTTTGAATGTCTGGTGTCTATTGAAAAGCCAGACACCGGGCACATTTTGTTCAATATCATTACTAGACCAAGCGAATCGAACTGCATGTAATATAATCCTCGCGAACTAAATTTGAAAAGGAAGGTTAGAATTCTGACAATATCACATAAACTAGGAAACTTTCTAATGGAAACGTGTGCGTTTTGATGACCATCAATTTGTGATGTTTGGATGAATTACAAAGAGGTAGGTTCTTTTGTTATTACTGTATTTGAGACGTACTGTCTGATTAGTATTCAAAACAGGGATCTCAGGATACCATGTTCCTCGTGAATGAATCGCATCCTCGGCAACGTTGGCACTAGCAGTCTGTATTCTTCCTCTAGATGTTCGAATAGACATCCCAATGCAACAAAAGCGATTCCAAAATGTGATGCATTATTAAAACGCGTGTAATGAGAAATATATCACACGTTCGACCTGCAAAAAAACGATTTATACCTTCAATGGCAGGTCATTTCTCGCGAATCTTTAATGAACGAACAGCAAATGGTCGAGACATGAAGGGCTATCAATTCCCGAAGTTCTTGGGGGATTGGAATTGTGGGTAAGATTGCTGCACACCCCAGTTTTAGAACGATATATGACTCAGTCAACTAAACTTTTAAGAAGACTTCACTAATCCGGCCTGTTCCTCCCAGTCGACGACATACCAAAGGCAAGAAGGTTGGGGGTGAACGCGATGAAAGTGGCGAAACCTTCTCTTTATTAATTTTTCAAATCATAATAGGAGATATATTCTTCCAAATTGTGTACTTCTTACAGCATGGTTTATGTGGAGGACGATGAAACAACCGTCCAATTTTGAACTTTCTAGTTAAGCGAGAACGCTAAATTTCACCGTATCGAGTTTGGGATATGTATTCTTTAGTTATTTGACTCTTTGTATTCAAAGTATATGTATTTTCACATGATCGAAGATGATCTTTTTGATGTAGACTCACACCTTGAATATTTGATTTTTTCTCCTATAATGCTATATATACCATTAATATTTGAAATTTTCACGTATGTTATATATAATTATACATATATAGCATTATAGGTGAAAAAAATCATTTATAATTCCACAGCTCTTCTCGATCGGTGTGATAACGGTTTGTAATTGATTTGCAATCCTTGACCTTAGTCAAACATAGATTCTCTGACAGATTTTCATCAGAAATTGCGGCGGGCGTTTTTTTTTTATCAAGACTCTCCAAGCAGCCGTTGCTTCACAAAGGTGTGAAGTAAACATTTGCACAGTCTTTTATTTAAGTATACAGCTGCCATAATTATATTGCGGAAAACGACGATCAGTATCCGAAAGCAGTCATTTGGATCTGCTCTGATCAAACGAGCGTAGGAAAGTACACTTTTGAAAATATAAAAAAAATGCGGCAGCATATTTTAAATGTGGGCGCTGAAAGGCATATATTATCTTGTTCACTTTGGAATAGATCAGTGTGGTAAGTTTGGCCATAAAAATAAGTGACTATTTAGGCACCTTATTCCTGGTTTTTTGTGACAACCTTCCAACTGAAAAGGCCGATGCACGCCGTCGAGCGTTGGTCTAATTCAAAAGGCGCCAAATTCTTCTGAAATTAAATGTCGCAAAAGAACCCAAAGCAACTCGATGAGAGACACAATAATGCTATTTTCTCCCAAATTGTTAAATATTTTTTATATCTGCATGTGTTTGAAAAAGTATGATATATCAGTTAAGATAGGAGAAACGGATTTTTAGCTCCATTCCTTATCTCATAGTGTATTGCCTGTTAACCGTTTATATGTGTGCATCATATCACCAGGCTGGCAAAGATAAAACGTCTGGGCTGACAAGGACAAATGATGGAGAGGCCAGTAACTACAGTAAACACCCGCATATAAGAACAAATGGGTTAAAAATACCAGGCTAAAATTTGGCCAATATAAAGCCCCATTTTTATAAGGCAAGATCAGCCTGAAAATTGTAACATGCTCTTATAAAATGGAAAAAGTGTCATAATTACAAAACATGCAAGTTTATGTTTGTTGTCAGATAACCTACATAACTCCATCAGCTGTCAAGCTGTCTTGTTTTGGTATTGAGTACTTTTTTTCTACAAAAATTATCTAGTTGTTCTGTAGGGTGAGAATTAATATTTGTCACATTAATTATTGTAATTATACCTCTATAGCAACATGTTTTGGATAGTATGAATCACTAAATAAAAATTTATGAGCATTTTAAGAACATTTTGAATTTGAGGCTGATTTGTCACTAAGCACCCTATAAATAAGAACTCAATCAGCCTGACCTCCGAAATCGTGTGTTCTTATATACGAGTATTTACTGTATTACAGTGCTTTAATTCTCCCTATTCTTCCCGCCAGGGTGAACAGCTAAAATGATATTTGTCACTACATTTGGTGGAAATTTGGTAATTCTAATGAAACCTGTCAGCTTTTCTATTTCTGACAAGTTTGATGGTCTATTTCCCATTTTGGTATATAAATCATAACTGACAGTTTCGCCAAATCGATTACTTAGGCAGGATATATATATATATGTTGAGTTTACTGTGCGACCGATTCGTCAGTAGGGAGCCAGTTGGACTGATCAGTTGGATATGGGTCGGGTGAATAGCCAGTCTATTAATTGAAATCACATCTCATTTCTAAGTCAAAGTGAGTATTTTGATGGACTTTAGTAAAAGGTGCATCATGATATCGATTCTCGTTATTTTTCCCATTTCCTTGGCCCTATTTGATTAGCTGAACTTTTATTGTCATTTCGGAAAATATTTCAGCTCCAAATTAACTACATTTGAAGTCAATACGGTACCTTTAGGATTGAAGTATTTCAGTATATTTTAGCAAACGAGGTCAAAACTACTTGTCATAGTTTAAAATAACATTTTTAAAAGCATATAGACTTAACACTAGCTTTCCCTGAATAGTATATTTTAACTGTATGCAGGTTAGTGGAATAAACAAACTGTAACTGTAACATGTAGCATGACTAGCACAATAGATATAAAAATCCCTACTCGCTTTATTGCCCCATTAATTATAAAAAGAATATCATTACGTGTGTAATCCTCTTGTGGTACCTTAAAAAGTTAAAACCTAGCTCGAGCAACAACCAATCGCAAAGCATAATTGGTTCTCTAGTTTCTTCACTTGCTGAGCTCGTCTCGACCTAATTTATCAAGCTTACTTAGTTTCAATGATTGCCTGGTTTCTTCATTTGGTTCATGTCATTTAATAGTTTATACTACTACTACTACTTGGTCGCCCGCAGGCGGGCTGAACCACACGTACTCTCCAGATAGTTTATACTTAGTTGTTTTTCTTTTGTTTTCATTATCATTAGGCTATCTCTGAAATATCTTTTTCATTTCAGTTTTAATTACATTTAATCTTTAATTTTTAGTAAATTGTCAAATATCTGTAAGAGCATCGAACTTCAGAGGATTCTTCTAAAACGATATATTATTACAGGTCAATGCATGGTACACAGTGTAAAATAAAAGGCTCCCACAACTCCTTTCGTGCGCGGTAATGCTCTTTGCAGATGTCAACGTTTTTTGAAATAGCTGTGGACGTATTGTTACGTAGTGAAACGAAGGCAATAGAAGTAGCATCATTTCCCCGCCCCATTGTATCTTACTTCTGTTAGGTAGGTTTGGTACAAGGAAATGCAACTGAAAACAATCACGTATTTCGGCTTTACATTCGCGCTTGTTTTTCACTGTATTAACTCAGGTTACATTTGTACATTTGAAGTTTTAGACCCATTTCTAGGTATTCAACACTCTGGTTAATAACACTTTTTTACGTTTGTGTTGTTGTCTTTACAGGCTTTTGGTGTTTCAGTGCTGTAACTCGCAAACTGACCGGGAAATCAAACGGAGTTGATTCCCCAAAGATGATCTTTGCAACAGGCAGATGAACTGGGGAATAGGAACCAGAAATTGGATTTCACGCAGCTTTATAGCCAAATGTGTATAGTAGTTATTTGTTCGTGCAAGCAGACTCGATCTACTCCGCAAGTACAGAGTATAAAACGATTATAAGTCTTACAATTTCCATAATCTGTTCCGATCCGGTTGTTTTAATTTTGACTGGATCCCGCTACAACCCTGTGCTTTAGAGTCTGGTATCTATCGATGTCTCCAGGTATCCTCGATCTTCAGATTTGTGCCTTTATTTCATTGATAAAGTGACGAAGATTGGTGTATTTTGCAATGTACCAGAGTTCTTCAGCTATTGACAGGATATATCTTAATGGTGAGGAAATTCGTTTTTCGATCAACTGCGCATGCCATGTTCCTTTGAATCTGCAGGTTGTCATTTTCATAGTCCAAGATATTGATGGCGCTGAGCCGAAGACTTTATATTCGAATGTACTATTAACTGAAACAAATCCAAGTTGAATAAGCCTCGATAGGGAGACAAAGAGAAGCAAGATCGTCCCAAAGGTGTAAAAATCTAGCGAAGATCATCTATTAACTTCATCAATAAAAAACAAACAGACGAAAGGATCACGGTAGTTGATAGTAAATCCTTTTGGAAAGGTGATAGCTCTGCACATCACCTCAGTGACGACGTTCAGTCATCGCTGTGCTACGTCCCCTCGAACTGATAGTTATCGTAGGGAAAAGGTCATAACATGCTGACCATACTGAATGCTTAAAAGCAAAAACTTAATAGCATCTCTTTCAGTTGAAGTGTTTGGTCTCCAAATGGAGTTACAGAGGAGTCTGCCGTCATAATGTGCTCTCAGAGTTGGACATCGAAAAACTTCCTCTTTCATTGGACGTCTTCAATCGTCGTGGTAATATTTCTGAAGCAACTTCAAAACAGGACACAACCAATACATCTATTGCAAGTTGCTAAGCTGTTCAGTCTTGCACGATTTTATCAGACTTTAAACTGATCTCAGTCATCCGGGAGTTTTTCAGCGAGGAATTGTACCAACATTAAATTTGTCACAACGCGGCATGATAATAGTTCTCAAGAAAACATACGAAAGAACACTATAGCATGATGTGTTTAACAAAAAGACCTACCAAACTACAACTGTTACAACAATAACAACAACAACAACAACAACGGTTTTATCGCGCTCTTGTCTTACTGTTTACAACAAAAAATAATAGCAAAGTTTATAAGATGGAAGGAGGACAATCCACTTGAAAATAGTAGAAAACTGGTCGAGTGAAGTGACTTTGGTCTAGTGAGAAAAGTTTGGCATTGGAATTGCTACAAGGAAAGCCTTCTTTTCTTCAGTTCGACAATGTACATCGAGAAGTTCTCCGTCAAGGTGTCGCAGGTAAGTCATTTTGAACATTACACTCCACATTAAAGCCCTGGACTTATATAAGTTCACAAGGGGGTTTGGGTGAGCTTTGGGGGGCTTGAAAGCGGTATAGAAAAACGCTTTTGAGCGAGCAGATGCTATCTGTGAAATAAATTAGAACTAACATACCATGACCTACATATAGTATAATTTTAAAAATTGTTACGAGCTCCACTTGCAATGTACCCTCCTAAATGTCAAAA